>QANX01003900.1:0-39174 GCA_003254975.1 Ochetophila trinervis
CTCTGTTTATAAAGGGGTCGAGGTGGAACGGGGAGGCTCTGTGAGGGATCGGGGAGGAAGATTCGCCGGGATCGAGGAGCTTTGTCGGCGAGGCTGTGCTGGGGAGGGAGTTGAGATGGACTGGGGAACAATCGGGACTTCAGACTTCAGACTTGGGTCGGGTTATTGGGGAGACAGGAGCTTCGGCGTCGGCGAGCTGGGGAGGGAGTTGCTTCGGCGTCGGCGAGCTGGGGAGGAGCAGCTTCGGCGAGGGAGGAGGTTCATCGGGGACGGAGGAGCTTCGGCGTCGGCGAGCTGGGGAGGGAGTTGCTGGCGTCGGCGAGCTGGGGAGGAGGAAATTTTTCTTCGGGGGCGAGGAGGGAGGAGCTGCGCAGAAGAGAAATTTTGGGGATGAAATTTTGGGGATAATTTTGACCCAATTTTGACCTAGCCCTCCTCACCGGTTCACGTGGTCTGCACGTGGAGGCAGCGCAGCTTCATCCTGAAAGTAGCCGAAATTGTTGACTCAAAATTATCCCCAAAATTTGCAAAAGTTGACTCACTCACCCAAAATTGCAAAATTGAAAAAGCCCCCAGTCGGGGACGCTATAAAGCCCGACTGGTGGGCTCTATAGAGTAACTCTATATATATATATATATATGAGGCATAATCCATGACTATCAGAATTTTATTGCTCTTTATGTGCTCTCCGCAAAAGAAAAAAGAGAAGATAAAATAAAAAAAATATTTTTAAAAGGTATTTAGTTATTTTACCATGCAATATGACAGAAAAAATTAAATAATAATTAATTTTTACAGTATATTTGTGAAATGTCAGAAACTTTTAGATATAAAATAAATTAGGACTTAACATTTATAGATATTTATGAAATTTTTCTTATATCAAATTTAGATTTGGTAACTTTCAACATGAAACATTAATATAATATGAATTTGTATAAATTTTTAAATGTTTAAGTTTGCATATTTTAACATGAAAATTTAAAAGAACATATTTAAATGAATAAATTTTGATATGACACAAAATTTAACCTAACATGATATGAATCTGCACGAATTTTTGAGTGTCTGGGCTTCTATATTTAAACATAAAAGCTTAACAAATCGGGTTTAGATAAACAAAAATTGACACGAATATGAAAGAAAAAATTAAATAATAGTTAATTTTTACGGTATATTTGTGAAATGTCAGAAACTTCTAGATATAAAATAAATTAAGACTTACCATTTATAGATATTTATGAAATTATCCCTATATCAAATTTTGATTTGGTAAATTTAAACATGACACATTAACATTATATGAATCTGCATAAATTTTTAAACGTTTCAGTTTGCATATTTAAACACAAGGATTTAAAAGTACGGATTTGAATGAATAAATTTTGACATGAACACAAAATTTAACTTAATACGACATGAATCTGCACGTATTTTTGAGTGTTTGGGCTTTTATATTTAAACATGAAAGCTTAACGAGTCAGGTTTAGATGAACAAAAGTTGACACAAATATGATATGATACGACACCAACATGATACAACAAGCCACGTTGCCATTTGTATGTATTTTTGAGAGTTGGATTTACATATTTAAACATAAAATTTTAACGGATCGAATTTAGATGAACAAATTTTGATACGAATACAATATGATACGACAAAAACACAATATAACACAATCTACTGCCATGTCTAATCATATTGTTACTCTCAAATGTATATAAATACACTATGTAAACAGAAATAAATTCAAAAAAGAAAATAATAAAAAATTCTTCTTTCAAATGCTGTCATAGCAGAAAAAAAATGACCAAGCTAAACTTAGTGTCGCCTATGTAATTAAATCATCTCTGTCAACATGCTTGGTCTCATTAAAACTAGACGTTTCAAACTACCTATTGTGGAGATCTCAAATAGTACCATTAATAACGGCTCTCACAACAATAAAAGAAGAACGATGACATGTTTTCATAGCTGCAGTCAAGAAAGCAAGCTTCAGTTGTGGCATCAAAGGCTTAGAGACCCAAAATTTTCAATACTTGCATTATCTAAGTAGAAAAAATTATATTCGTGTATGTGGGTTGGAAAAATGATTCAAATGTTTGCACTAGTTGTCGATTAGGAAATAATTGTAAACTTATCTTTGCTAAAAGTAAAAGCGTTTCGAAATTTTATTTGGATAAAATTTATTGTGATCTATGGAGACCAACACCCATCACTTCTCATCAAAGTTTAATTTTATGTTGTTTTCATAGATAATTTCAGAAAATTTTCTTAGATCTATCTTTCAAAGAAAAAGTTAAAGACTTCTACGAAGCATTTTTAAAATTCCAAAAGATTGTTGAAAATCAATTTTCAAGAACTATAAAAGTCTTTCAAAGTGACACTGGAGGAGAGTTTATTTCAAAATTATTTCAAACTCATTTGGCTTTATGTGGCATCATTCATCAACTATATGTCCAGAAACTCCACAGCAAAATGGCACTGCTCAAAAAAAGCATCAACACATTTTGAAAACTGGTCTCACAATGATATTCAATGCTGACATTCCCTTAAAATATTGGGATTCATTCTTCACAGCTGTGTATTTGATTAAACAATTGCCCTATGCACGTTTTGACATAGAGACACCATATTTCAAACTGTACAACAAAGCTCCAGATTATAGTTGCGTACGAATTATAGAATGTCAATGCTTCCCCTACTCAAGGAAACATGGAAAACACAAATTTATGAAGGAGACATATTCATATGTATCTATATTGTATACAACCCTTCTCACAAATGATATCGATGTCACGATCCCACGTCAAAGAAAGTCTTTATCTCCAAGCATATTATATTTGATGAGAAATTAATTCTTTTTAATAGTCAATATGCTACCTCATAGGATATGCTTCCTCTTGCAACCTACACAAATTCTGACGAGGAGAATGGACCACACATGGATGTGAAGTGCTACTCCCAATATATATTTCGTAAGTAACTGAAATATTTTCTCATCTGACATGCCTCAACGTGACAAAAGCAGTCCAATCCTCATCGGTTACTTGTTGTCCAAATATCGTGCCTCGTCACCCTGCTCATCTACCAGAACCAACCACACCAAATGTATACTACAAGCTCACGGTCTCATTCATTCTTTGACACTCAACAACGCCATGAACTCTCTAATTTTCAAAATTACTTCACGCAATTAAACAGTTCTCCACCAACTACACCACTGACCTCCCAAACTCAATCACCATATGTCAGTCATCAGCCGGAATCATTCCATTTGTTTGTTGACATACCTCTCCTACCGGAGCCTACACATACCCACTCCATGCTCACACGTAGAAGTGTAAAACGGGTCGGGTAGCAAAGGCAAAGCAGGAGCACGACACAATAAAAATTGTGCTTAGTAAAACACAAAGCACATAATATAGGTGCTTGGAAAGATCATGGGCTATGTACGGTACGAGCCCATGTTGGATCAGGCACGACACGAGTCCATAGTACGACGAGCATGGACGACGGATAAATACATAAATTATATTAATTTACTTGTTATGATATTATTAATATTAAGATAAAATCATTTATGGATGTTTATTATCATTTTGGATAAGATAAATATAGATTGTAGATTATCTTCCATTATCTTATATATTTATCTATATAATAGATGTATTTATCTATGTCATTGAAAGACCTATAAATAAAACCCTTTTATCATTCTAAAAGTACTCAGATATAATATATCAGTTCTTTATTATTTTTTAATTTTATAACACGCTATCAGTATGACGCTCTATTTTTTTTGGATTCTATTTTTTATTTATTGCAGATTGCATATTAACCTAGAACTTGTGGAGATGTTCTTACTATTCAGAATTTCACAAAATAAATATTGTGTCTGTTGAGGCTATACAAGGTATGTTGATATGTGCTATTCAATAACATGAGATATAAATGAGATAAATAATTTATACGCTATATTTATGTAATATGTTTATTAAATTTCAACAATAGAATAAAAGCTAGTTCATGTATATCCAATATGCTTTATATATAATTATTTTATCATGTATATTGATTAGCAATTTTTCAGAATAAATCTAGAATATCTGTAAATATTATTTTTATGTCCTCTTGAATATTTATTGAAACACTGTAGTAGCTATATGCATGTCATATTTTTCGAGTATATTGTAAAAATTTGTGGATTTGTATAATTTATGTTTTGTTCAAATTGAAGCCATTTGTTTAAATTTTTGTAAATGTCTATTGTGATTGATAATTTGCATTTTTTTTTTGTGGCTTAAGATTGTATTAATATGATCTGAAAATTGTTAAGTTCGATATAGAACACTTAAGTTTTTTTTTCGGTTTGTAACTTTGAGATCTGAGATATAAACTTGCTTTTAATTGAAATCTTAATTGGGCTTTGTTGTATGATGGATCTTAAACGTATTTGATAGATTTATTTGATTGTTTAATATGTGAACACTTGAGAAATTATATTTTTTTTTGTAAACATTAATGGCCAAATAATTCTTTTTGGGCTTTAACTTTTTTGGCAATAATTGGTCAAATTGATACCGGGTTATGAATGACAATTGAATGACGAACAAAACCTCCCAAACGGAGGCTGAACAAGTGAAAACCAACAGAGTTTGTGAAGCGGGTTGCGATATCCCGGGTTTGCAAATCGGGTCAATTTCGATCTGGATGGAGGAGGAAGACAAATGACATCAGCGCCGTGGTTTGTTGACGTCATCAACTCAAGGTAAAAAAAAAAAAAGAGGTAAACCGAACAGGTTGGCGCTGAGATTCGAAGTAATTACACAAGGAAGATTTTGTTTTATCTTTTCTATTAATATTAATTTCCAAATAAATGATAAAATAAATTAGTAGTAGCATATTTAAATTATTTGTTATATATACTTATATAATTTCTTAATTTTAATAAATAAAAAATAAATATGTTTATCTCATATAAATAGGTTAGCACGAACATGACATAATAAATAAATGAACTGATACGAACACAGCATGGTAAATAAATGAATTAGCACGAACACTAATAGATTAACGTTTAATTGAGCCGTGCCCTCTACTCACACACGCCCAACTCCGCCAACATCCCTACCGAGCTAATGAACTACTCTACTGTCTCAACATGTTCAAGAACCATATGTTCCCAAAACAATCAAAACAGTGAAATCTCCAAGGTTGCTGTCACGCATAAAAAGTTACAAGCACTTCACAAGAATAGCACCTAGGTTCTGGTTCCACAACAAACGATCATCAATGTTTTTGGCTCAAAATGGGTCAAATATAAGGATGATGGCTCCTTGACAGGTACAAAGCGAGACTCATCGCCAAAAGTTTCACTCAAATCGAAAGACTCAGATTATGAGGAAACGTTTAGTCCCATTGTCAAGCCAACATCCTTTCGCATTATCCTCTCCATTTCACTCTCCTCTGGCTGACTGATCAAGCAACTGGACGTAAAAAAAAAAAAAAAGCATTCTTGCATGGTTACCTTCAAAAAGACTGTCATACATGTGAATATAAATTCATAACAATTGATTCTGTTTTTTCTTATAATTATTTTATTTATTGATTTGTTCTAATTTTTCCAGACTACTATTCAACAAGTTAACCACTTGTATTCAATTTCAAATGATTGAATACCTTCACACATTGTATTTTAAATTTTAAATGCTCATCATAGGGGGGGAAGTAATTAATAAACATTCCTTCAGAAAAAGTGTAGAAGACATAAATGGCCTTCTTCAAGCCAAACATCCTCACTGTATTCAAAACAAAACAAGAAAATTAATATTAACAAAATTCTATTCATAATATAAATTCAATTAATGTTATTTATATAAAAATAGTATATAAACTAAAAAGCCTAATATCAAAAAAAAAAAAAAAAAAAGCCTCATTTTTTCCTCTCTCACCTAAGGCCACAAAAATAAAGTTAGACCAGTCAAGTCCTATTGACTCTTTACCATCAACATCTTTTCTCGAAGCCATCATGCAGTCATTGAAGATTCTGAAATCACAGTGCCTCCTTCAGATGAAAGGTCCTAGCTATGTCCCTGGCATTGTCATATTCATTGAGCTCAACCAGCATCTTCTTCAACCGGCGAGCCAGTCCGCTCGTTTCACTCTCTGTCACACCCAATCCATGCTTCTTCTCCAGCATCTTCCCAAGTGAAAGTATGTAATCCACCAGAGGTTGCAATTTGCGGCTGCAAATTCATTTTCAGATTAAGATCGATAACAAAGAATATTTAAACTCAACAGCAATTCATGGCAGTTAAATATTCCAATGAAAAATTATCAATTTTTGGCCTACAGAGCTCGTTTTGTTTTCCCATTTGAACAGAAATGAGGTTATAGATTAAATAGTCCACTTATGCTCTTGTTGTTGATGGAGAATCTATGCACTGGTTTGGTAAATGTATGTGATTTTCCGTTTATAGGTGAATAAAATCCTCATAAAAAGATGCAAATAATCAATTACCCATCTATTATATTAAGTTTGGGATAACAAAGCAGGAATGGAAGAGGCAAGGTGGAAAAGAAGCCTATGCTGTATAATTAGCCTACAACATTATTAGCCTTACATACATACTCATTGCAGGAAGGAAATAATATAAAAATAAGAAAAGGGCTGGGACAGAGGCAGATGTACATCTATAATCAGAAGAAAAAATTACTATTACCAAGAGAAATTTAGAGAAGTAACGAAACAGATAGCATTTACGTATGTCCAGGTCACATGACCTCATCACCTAAACTCGGGATGGGAATCCAGACCTCATGGTTCATTTCTAATGTCATCTCATAAAGGGTTCCAGAGTCAAGAAGTTAGTCAAATATCCAAAATCCCTATTGGGTTGGTTTACTTTCACTTCCTACCACTTATACATGCCATTTACCTAATTACATACTATGTCTCAAAAAACTAACAAGCCCCGTTCACCTATATAGGACAATTGTAATGGGGTATACAAGACAAGTAGAATGGCCTACACAAAGAACCAGGTCACTAGGAAATCAGTATCTTCATTATGTCACATAGAAGTTAAATAGGTGAAAATGAACGTAAGAATATGCACCATATTTACAATGAGAAATGAATGAATGAAAAACCCTAACTTGTGATAGAAGCAACACGCCTTGAATACCTTCACAAAAGGTTTTGTAAGAATAGGACTGGAAGGAAGGGATACTAGATGAAAAATGGCATTATGAACATGAAGCACCAGATTACCAAGGAGACGAATTTTCATTCATAATAGCATACCAATGTTGCTCTTACATTGTTTAATTAAGTACACAAGTCATAAGCTACAATATGCATTGCCGAGACTCCGCAATTCGCAATTGAGATTATCCAAAATAACAACTAAGAAAATAAATTATTGTTTAATTTTCATCTTTTAGCTGTCTTCCACTGCTTTTGGTCTTTAATGAACATATTCTATACTAAATCTAAAAACTTTGATGTTAACTTGAACATTCGAAGTTGGTCTATTTCCCAACAACTTCATCACTTAGAATTCATGTTAACATAGCATAGACAGTTATGTACTAGCATAGTATGTTGCATTTAGTCTTATATGAAAAGGACTTTGTACTAGTCTTGTTAAAAAGTTATGTATATGGTATATCTTCCTTTTGTTTCTCTCATCGTTAACATTATCTAACATGGTATAAAAGCTGAGGTTGTCTGTCTAGCCCTATGTTCAAACCCATTAACCCCCATTTAAGTTAATTTCTAATGGTGCAAGGCTCACTTACCATCTCATCATTGATGGGACTACAAGTGAAGGGGAATATAAATATAATGTGTTTTGTTGCTCAATACATAGTCTGATCAAATTCGTAACAACATAAGCTTTTTTAATTAACAGAAAGAAGAATTTGAAGCAGGCACTTTTAAAGGCAGAAAACACAGTTTTAGAACAAAGAATAATCATTATCTATACCTGCGATCCCCTCTAACACTTGGACCTGTCCAGATCCCGGACAGAGAAGCAACAATCCTTTCAGTTCTTGTGATAGCATCATGAATATTTGGTGCAATGCTTCTCACGTGAGGAAGAACTTTTCCACACAAAAGCTCATCAAGAGCAAGCTTCTCTAAAATTGGCAATGCGAGGATTTCTTTCCACAAGCAGATATTTTTCATCAGTCGAACAGACATTCCAAAACAATATGCTGCTACTCGTGATGCATTTGGCACAGCTTTCAATACTTGTGGACTCCATGTTGGGACCTATAAATTAATAATGATAAAATCGTTGATATGATGAGACCAAAAGTTGATGTACCATAAATTTTTGCACATGAAGATACAGGAATATAAAAAAAAAAAAATATATCAGAGCATGCATACACAAAAAAGTTGACATGCAACATGGGAAGAAATGAAATCATTGGCATGGGCACCATAGGTTGATGTAACACTGTTTTTGGCAATTAAAGATAACAAGAAACAAATTCATATCAGATAAATAATATGCACATACAACATAAACTGTCTGTGCCTATGTCAGTCTCAATGTGGGTGTGGATGGTAATGTTTGTGCGAACATCTTTAAATGAAAGTCAGATATTCCAGAAGTAATACCATAAGATTAGCAACAGCATCAGCAAGACGGGTTCGGATGGTAACTAATAAATCAGCAAGAGCCTCACTAGAAGCTGGAACATAATCTGTCACCAAGCTTGTGGAAGCAACTGCATTTTTTGTCTCTTGTGTGCTAAGCATGTCCCAGCAGTGAGCAATTTCATGACGCAAAGTGGGAAGTGCAACCTTTTCAACCAGTTTAGGAACAAGGTTAGCATCAGCATCATCGGTGGCAAAACCACTTCCATCTTTGGGTAAACCGTATTCCAATAGCAATGAGTGCCTGAATAGGGGACAAACTAAGTTAAGTAAAATCAAAGGAAGCTATATCTATTGTGCATTTTCTATACTATTCTAAATAAGAAATAAAAATAAGACAGTAAAATGGATGATCAAGTACCAATTCATATCTAAAAAATCTGTTTTCTCATGAAGAGGGTCCCACTTCAATAGCTCAAGCCTCACATACGGTGAGAAAATAGAAGGAACAATTAATGACACATAAGCATCACGGTATGTTGATAAATAATTTCTCTTCCATTCTTCAAACCTTTCTTTAACCATTGAAAGCTGGGAGTATTCCTCAGCTGCATCACTGAATATTTGATCAGCAGTCTGGAGCAACAGCTTACGGTGTGACTGGTATGCTGTACTCTCACTGTCACTCTCATCAGTGCTTGATTCTCCTTCAACACTCTGATTCAAACTGTCCACTTCCATGGATGATAATCTCTTAGAATCAAACCTAGCTTTTTTGCGTTGACGAGCCTCAGCCCTCCCTTTCATTTCCATACGCTTCTGCAGGTTCACATCTCTTCCAAATTCATCTAACTTCACTGGCAAATTAGTTTGTTCTCTCAAAGCAGCCAATGCTGCCTGTGCAGCATTTTTGGCTGCAACTATGTCATTACTGCTACCTTTTTTACTGAAAACAGACATTGCAGCTCTCACACCAGCTTCTACCTCCCTCATTTCATCGTCATTATCAGCAGCTCTTCTTTCTAAAGTACCTGATGCACGTTTTTCATGAAGTTTTTGCATTTGCTCCTCAAGTTCCTCTATGAAGGGAGCTTTATGCTGAGAACAAAGAGTTAAAGCATGTCATTACATACTGCTCAACAAGCAATGCATATTTTTGGAAAAATCAAAAGAAACTAAATACAAAATACAAAATCATTTGTTTATAAAATCCAAGACATGCATTTATGAAAAATAGTTATTTGGTAATATAATAATCATGGGGAGTATGTAAAGAATCTCAGTTAAACAAATTCTAGTATGCTTTTACTTAGGGCCAGTTAATTCCTTTAACATGTCTAATTACTTGCTACATGCTTAAGTTAATTAATTTATGATGATGAAGCATGTTACAAAAATTTGGGAGTATAACACTCTGTTGATGATCCCAAAAGAGCTATCCTGTACTTATCATGATTGCAGCATCTGTTCTTTTACAGGTTTTTTCTACTCTTACATGTGTCTCCTTGTCTATCAGGGTGGCATTCCTTGTGTCTTCTACAAAATCTTTTCTATACATAAAATACAGCAATTTTTCCCAACAAGAAGTCCACAAGAAGCACTATTTTCCAGGTAAATTGTTTCCTATAACACAACTAGTTTTCAATGAAATTATCGAAAAAACCAAACACAGAAAGACTTACAAGAGAGAGAAAACAATAAACACTGAACACGAAGTTATAATACAAATTCAAGCACTGCCTATATAATTAATTAAACACCATACCTTCAAAAAGTCACATAAGATAGAAACAAAGTAACAAAGCTTTTGTATGAACTTGTACTTCTCATCATGAGCGGACAGAGAATTTTCAAGAGCAGTTACATTCAACAATGAAGCAGACAAATTTTCATCAGAGTTGGTCAGTAATGATACAGATCTGCCATAAGAATCCTGAAATAATTAAAACAAAATTAAGAATAAACAAAGCACTTAAAAGCCTAATTATGCATAAATAAATTCAAATAAAATCATATTACACACATTCTTTCCAAAACTGATTTCAAGGCATTGGGAGATTCTATTTCTTATTAGCATATGTAAGCTTTTGCATGCATGTATTTATAATTGTGTTACATATGCATGACTAATTTACCAAAGTAAAATTATATTTGTTTAGTTTCAGCTATGACTCTATGACATGACAACATCCAAACAAATAATAAAATAAGAGAGGTAAGACTAGGAATATGAAATAGATTATTTACTAAAGAACCAAGTAGAAAACCCAGAAAGTTCAACATGTATATATTAAACACATATATTATGTATAAGCATAATTTTTCATACACTATAAATGTATTATTACAAGAAATATAAATGTACTATGTATTTATAAATATCATATGAAATTATTTGGACTGTGTAACATAAAATAAAAAATAGATCAGTAAGTTACACAACACTGTTTCACAGTCTGCATTCCCCACCCCCAAACTCCATATATATATTCTAACATCATTTCATTTACCCTTTTGTCTTAGAGCTTCCTATACAGTAAAACTTCTAGAGGAAGGTGCAGTAACTCAGGAGTTCCTCTGTTTGAAACTATCACTCCTCCCAACTCCCTCTACAGTCTACCTAACACTGTTTCTTCCCAGCTCTCTTTTCCTCCCAAAATTGGAGTATTTAATTTACCTATAAATTAAATCCATAAAGTTTACACTGTTTTCTCCAAACCAATATGACACTCCAATCACTTTTGACGCTTGTTGACTATCGTCCTATGAGACTCATGTAAATTATACCAAATGACAAAATTAGGATAGCTGGTTCAACAAATAATGGAGAAGATTCCTCAGTAGGAAAATGCCACTAACAAATCCTTATGCACATATCATTAAAATACATCTTAATCGCAGTTTAGAGAAACTTCCCATAACCAAAATAACTCAATTCAGATCCAAAACATGTAAGGAGCATCTACTTAAGAAGTCAACATTCCTCTCTCTTCAGCTTCCTTAAGGAGCCACTCTGTGTTCTAGAGACAAAATACAGATTGAAGGTTTAAAGGCAAACTTAATACTAAAGTATTTCTTCAACGTTCTTTAGTATTCCCTTTTAAAGGTCATTCTTGAACTATATTCTACAAATTGAAACCAAATTGCGTTTTAATTATGGCAATCAATAAAAAAACAATGAAAAGAAAATCATCTCAGAGTAATCATTCATGAGAAAATTAATCACGCCACATTGTTTATTCCCTACTAACATGAAGCTTTCCATGAAATATATATTCAAGTTTTTAGCACATTTCTGACATGAAAAGAGGAATGTTCATGAATTTAATTTCAAATTTAATTTGGTTGAAACAACAGCATTCCATACCTGAAACTTCCTGGTATTATCTCCCATACATTTCCAACAAATCTCTGCATTTTGGGATATAACGCTCAAACCTTGTGATGCTCCAAGTGCACCACCTATACTAGGACTACCATAAATACTTTGCACCGGACTGTATCTGGCCGTTGTTGGGTAAATAAAATTCTGTTGGGGTACACTCTGAACCACAGGAAGACCACCAGTGCTAACCACCCTGCTAGACCCATCATCCATTCTCTTCCCCAACCCCTTCCTAAACTGCTCTTCCTCCCAAATCTTCTCCTCTTCATCTTCATCATCATCCTCAATGCTATCCTTCCTTAACCCCACATCCATTGGTTTCTCATCAAAATCCTCAAAAACACCCTTCTTAATTCCATCTATCTTCTCCCCAAGCATGGCAATGCGGCTTTGAAACTCCGGCTCTTCGTCACTCAACCCCTCCGCCGCACCATGGTTGCTCCCTCCATCCAAGGATATGTAATCCGGTGCAGCCGCATGCGATTGTCGCATCCTTTCCTTTTTTGCCCTAATGGCATCTATCTCGGCTTGACTAAGAATCACCAACCCAGATGAATCTCTTCCTTTCCCAAGCGCCATTGAAGCCAATCTAGCCTCGGCATCATGCCTATCCCTCTTCTCCTTAACCTCTTCCTCCTCATCGTCGGACTCCAACTCTTCAGCTTCCGTCACTATCTCAGAGATCCGGTCACTGGGTTTTACAAGCCCCTTCAATACAATTACGGGTTCGGACGAGGTTTTGGATTCTGAGGACGGTCGAGAGCTCGCAAGCGTCCGTGTATTCTTCTGAAGCTCGAGGAGGGCTTCTTTGGTGTAAGTACCGGCTTGCGGTTGGACATTGGAGAGGATAGAAGGGGATTGTGCAGAGGAGGAATGACCGAGGCGGTCTTTGAGGGATGTAATTCTGTGAGAAGAAGATGGTTTGCGGAGACGAGAAGAAGACTTGGAAGAAGAATTGGAAGGTTTGGAAGAGGGACGAGAAGGGGCTTCGTTGTCTTCGTCGTCAGCAAAGCTGAGAAGCTTTGGGGCTTGGTTTTGGTTCTTCTTGGGTTTAGGGACGGTGGTTGGTCCGGTTGCTAAGGAGGGTTTCGATGAGGCCTTGACGGCGGTGGTGGTGGAAGGAGTGTCGTTGTCATCGTCGTCGTCGTCGCCGGCACGGCGCCGGAAGTTCTTGGCTCTGCTACTCATGTTGGTGGCGGTAACAGTGGCGGTCCAAACAGGAAAAAGAGAGTGAGAGCCCAAACGAATTGAAATTAGGGGTTTTTCTCCGGTTAAAAAGTCGGTCCAATTTTTTTACTTTTTTTTTTATTTTCTTGGGTTCTAAGTAAATATTTTATAGGTTTTTTGTTTTGGTGAAAATATTTTATAGGTTTTGGTTTCAAAGCGGGTATTGAAATTTCCTTTCCCAATTTTAAAAACAAATATTTTTTTATAATAATTAAAATATTATTAAATTGGAATTAAAAATATTATTTATTAATATATTTATATAATTTAAATATAAATTAATAAATAAATAAAAAATATTAGTAAGTTTAGCTCTATATTCGTAGGTTCAAATTTTCGTGACCACAAAATTTTTCTTCTTTTTATAATAACAAATTAATTAAATTTTACCATAATAAATAATTTTAATAATTCTTCTATTATTGATATATTGTACCATTTACCCAGAAAAAAAGTTAAATATTTTATTCTATCTACTGAACATTTGCTTTAATTTGGGAAAAAAAAAAAATCTTCCACCGTTTGCTTGATATTTTTTTTCAAGAGCATCTTTTCAATAATATTGTAGATTGTTTTAATTTTATTATTATATTATAAATATAGAAAAATTTAAAAAAAAAAAACTCTACAATGACTCTATCTATTAGCTCTGTTAAGCTTATGTGGCAAAAAATAAAATAGACACTGTCAAATAAACTGTCTACTTTCAAAAAGTATGTTAGACAGTGTGACTTAGCAATTAACTCTTTTTTTATTCTTTTTTCAATTATTTTAAAATTTTAAATAGATATAATTTAAAAAAAATTACACATAATCTATTACTTTTATTGTAAACAGATTCCATTGGAAACTACTTTTAAATATTCACTGTCTATTAATATAGACATTTGACACATAAACAATAAAAAATTGTATTCTATGTGCCATGTAAATTCTAATACACAGAACCATTAAAGATGTTCTAAACTATCTACTTTTACTTTCTTTTCCATTGCACAGCTATATTGTAGACCCAAGATTTGAAAATTTAAATTTAAATTAAAAGCTTAAAAACATACTCCATATCACAAATGGAGACAACTTCTATGGATACAAAGCCTAAAATACCTCCAATTTGTGCAAAAGTAAAATTTTTCATTTTCAAGTAAGATAAAAATGAGCTATGAAAATATCAATCAAGATTTTTGCAAACTTCATAACTAAACGATGCAATTTCTTTCAAAAAAGATAATTTTGTACAAATACAACGAATTATTTATAAATTAATATTTAATAAATATGTTTTATTTTATGTAATATTATGTATGATTTTATACGATTAAATATGTTACCACCCGTAGTATTCAAGTTTTTGGACAAAAAAAAATAAAAATTGATTATACAATCTCCTTTAAAATATGACATTGCTAAAAATTTCGTGGATATGCCTTTTTGAATTTTCAGTCCAGGAAATATCACCCGGGGCCCAAGAGACGCCGCCGTATAGTTATCTAATGGCGTTGACCTGATTGACCAAAAAAAATCTGTAGACATCAGCGACCGCTCATCACAAAAGAGAAGTCAACCAAGAGTCTTTGTCTTGTACCGCGTCACACTGGATCATATTGCCAAGCCTACAACTCAAAATGGCGCCATTAATAAATACTGAAATCATTACAAAAAAAAAAGTTTAATTAATTTCAAATCAAAGATAAAATACTGTTCAACAAAAAAAATCAAAGATAAAATAAATTGTTTAATATTTTTTTTTAAAAAAAGAAAGGAGGAGAAAAGAAAAATAGTTTTTATATACCCTTGTTTTATTTCCGTCAATGGAGATTACAGGAGAAGAGGAAGCGAAGCAGCAAAAGCAGAGAGCATATACATGGTCTCTGGTTCTCTGAATTTGGCTTCTTCTTGTTCTTCGTCGCTCTTCGATGGCTGGGTATATTTCCGGTCTATCTATCTATGCGTGTTTTGAGTGTGTGAACTTGATTAGGTTGGGAAAAGCAGAGTCATTGTTTTGCAGTTTGTGGGTTATGATGTTTGATTGCTTAGCATGTTTGTTTCCACCATTACAAAGCTCATGTTGTGATTGGGTTTTTCTTGTTTGAGTATTTTTTGGTTCACTTTTTTAAGTTTAGCTTTTTTGCCCTTTACTAATTTTTTTATTAAATAATATCTTATGATTTTTTTTTTTTTCTAAATATTTAGCACGGTGCACAATATGGGTGATCATCCTTACTTTGGTTAAAATATGTGTCTTTTTTATTTGATTATGGATTACCCATCTAATTGTCTTTTAGTTTGACGTTAACAATTTGCAGAATGTACCATGAAACTAGTTGACAAATTTGGCAACCGTTGTGAGTTACTTTCATCTTGCTTTTGTTCTCTACTATTTATTGGTTGCTTATAAACTTTCAGCCATTCAAGAGTATTTTTGGGATTGTTGAGCATGCTCTTGATTACTTTTTTGATATCTTTATTGTACTTGTAATTAGATTAAGGAATTGTTGGATCATTATAAGCTGGGTTTGAGGCAACCCAATGTTTATAATGGTTACTTTTACTTTTGTAACAATAAGGATCAACTGATAGTTTTGACTGCCAGTATTTTGTGTAATTTATGCAGACCATCATGGTTAGTGGACAGTAATAGAATTGCAACAAAAATCAAGAGTGCATCTAGCATTTCTCAACCTGAAAGGACTAAATGGAACAGCAACCCGACTAGAGCTTGTCCGAATTGCCAACATGTGATTGACAATAGTGATGTAAGATTTATAGTTTTTGCCGTTTCAAATTCACATGAACATATCCGTATAATATTGAGTGCAATGTTTTATTTTTTGTCATTCCCACAACATGGGAACTCTTTAGTTGTTGAAACAATCTATTGCATATATAACTTGCTGATGTCTTCGGAGACTCCTTTTGCTAGTTTCTATCTCTTCGCTTCTTCATCTCTGCACCTTTCCATCTGTTTAAGCTCTTTTGCTAGTATCTATCTCTTCACTTCTTCACCTCTGCACCTCTCCCATATATAACAATCTTTTGCTAGTTTTTTATTTTAGCTCTTTTTCATAGTTGTTTTTGTATTAAAACTGTACGGAAAGGCTAAGCTCTGTTGAATGGTGATATTTGTCATCAGCACATAAAGCTATACGAAGATTCTCATGTAACCTTGTGACTTATCTGTCATAGTAATCAATAGGCCTTTTTCTGTATCTGACAATACATCTTGCTTAATAAAATATAATATAATTATTACAAGTTGCTTTTAGCTTTTAGAGTAATTTTCTTAATTTTTGAAAGTTTTTTAAGATTGTCATGAATTCAAAGTAAAGTGGTTGTGAAAAAGGAATCTTTTGTATATTTAGTTTTAGATTTATATGTATGTTTGAATGGTTTTGTATATTGGAATTTAGCAGATGCTGCTTATCAATTTAAGTGGACATTTCATCAGCAATTAATGGAAGAACAAAACATAAAGACTTAGTTTTTGTGAATTTAAAGCTGAAAATTATGAACCAAAACTACAAATTCTGTAGCTTAATATGGTTGTTGAATATTTTTCTATGTAATTCAATCTGCGATATTAATAATTTTGTCTATCAGTATTAATTCAATCTGCCAAAGCCTCAACCAAATGTACTGAAAAGTTGCAATTTTGGGGTTGGGATGTCGGCTTGCCGATTAAGAAGCTGAGGTCTTTCTTGGTGGTTTGGATCAAGGGACTTCTTCACTTTGATAAGATTTGAGATCAACCTGCTTCTTCTAGATAGATTTATCCTATAAGGATCCTTGATCTACTATGAGCCTATCACTACTTTTCCCCCTTGTTTAAAATGGTTAGGTTAAAATAGTAGTTTCTTAAATTGGATCTGAATTGCATGGATATCACAAATGAGTTTGGTAAACTTATTTTTGACAGGAAAGTGTCATGCTTATCATTACATTTGCTAAAATTTTTGTTTCTGTTTGTACTAGACTTTTCTATGTTAACCAAAGTTATATGATTTGAGAATGTTGAGTGCAACTAAATTCTCTTTTTCCAGGTTGTTCAAGAGTGGCCAGGATTACCTAGGGGTGTGAAATTTGATCCGTCTGATCAAGAGATTATATGGCATTTACTTGCAAAAGCTGGTGAAGGGGAGTTAAAGTCCCATCCTTTTGTTAATGAATTTATCCCAACCGTTGAGGAAGACGATGGAATCTGTTATGTCCATCCTCGGAAACTACCAGGTTGGTGCAAGAGTTTGTGCTTACTTTTTTAGTTTGATCCTTAACTTTTAAGTTAATTGATCTTTCGGAAATTAAATTTTTAGGTGTTAAACAAGATGGAAGTGTTTCTCACTTCTTTCACAGAGCAGTGAAGGCTTACAATACTGGCACTCGAAAGCGTCGAAAGATACTTGGTGATGATTGTGATGTTCGCTGGCATAAGACTGGTCGTACAAAACCAGTGATTTTAGATGGGGTTCAGAGAGGATGTAAGAAGATTATGGTTCTCTACATGAGTGTGGTTAGAGGAGGCAAACCTGAGAAGACTAATTGGGTCATGCATCAATATCACTTGGGAACAGAAGAAGATGAGAAGGATGGGGAGTATGTTATTTCTAAAGTATTTTACCAAGTTAAGCAAGGTGATAAAACTGATCAAGATATTTCTGAAAGCATTGATGCTATCGTTGCAAAAGTAGATCCGGTCACTCCAAAATCATCCACTCCTGACCCGCCCCGTAATGAACAACATCATTCTAATATTGAACTGGGACAAGATAATGTTGTTACTATCCGTCCAGCTCCTGCTGCACTGGTATTTCTTTTCCTACTTATGCATTTTTGTTATTGTGTGGAAGCATGAATACATGTTTTATTATTTTATTATTTCCTTGTTATAAAAATAGTCTTATTAAAATGCTCAAAATTCATATCCTCTGCAATTTTCTTCTCATCAATTTATGCAACTCTGCTTTTTATTTTGTGATTAATATTTGTTATAAAAAAATGGTGAGTTGGTGTGAGAGGCATGAATGCTACTATATAAACTAGTTACTGATAAATTAACCAATCACTATTTTAATACTTTCCCTATTGAAAAAGAGATGCTGATACCTGCTTATTCCTGTCTTCTGCTACATACTGAAGCATGTGGAGGTTGATTATATAGAAGATGAGGTTCAACCTGAATGCGAAAAACCTGGCCACAATAATCAACAGAAGGCAGAAAATCAAGTTGACCAACAATTGGGTCATAATGAAAATTGTGCTCCGGAAGAACCTAAATGGTGGGACAGTGAGTCACAAAATTTGCTGGATTCACAACAACTTGTTGAAGGGCTATCTCTGTGCGACGAACTCCTCCAAAGCCAGTCTCCAAATAGGGATGCTCATGCAAATGGTGTACCAATGAAGAACAAAATCAGGCTTTCTGACTATTCTCATTTAGGAGCAGAGGATTTAAAGAAGGATTTAGAAGAATGCCAAAATCTAGTCCTTGATCCAGCAAACATTGAACTTGATACACCTCCAGACTTTCGACTGAGCCAGCTTGTAAGTTTCCATCTGTTATTGTTTTCTGCATCATGTTTTCATTAATTAGTAAATCATTTCTTCCCTTTTTTTTCCCTGATGATAGTGCATTTGTGACATGGTGCTGTAGGATTTTGGATCTCAAGAAAGTTATACTGCCTGGGGTGGTAGGGTGGCTGACTAATTACGTTCGAGTCTTAATCCGGTGGAAAGTAAATATTTTGGAGCTACGTTTTGTGTAGGCTTTGCCTATTAAGTTGATCTATGGTTTAACTTGTAACCTATTGCTGGAAACTTGAACTGTTATCTTTGGTGACAAAGCTACACTTTTTTTGGGGATAACCAATCTGTATTATATGGATGTTTTATGCATGAGAATATATTATATGGATGTTTTATACATGAGAATATATCAAACCCATGGTATTTTGTGCTCCTTAAAAAAGCATGGAGCAAAAAACTGCCCTCTGGATTAGATCTGGGAAAGTAAAATGTTATGTCATGTTGGTGCAGAGATATGTTAAAATTTATTTAATCAAATTTAACTGTTAAAATTTCATGTTGAAAGATGCAAATTCAAACTTTTAAAAATATGTGTGGTTTATTGTGTTAACTTTAATTTATTGTTCAAGCTAAAATTTATTCATTCAAATCTGATTTGATAAGCTTTTGTATTGAAATATGCTACTCTAAATTTTCAAAAATACATGTGAGTTTGTACTATATTATCATGTCTAGTTGGAATTTGTTAAGCCTACTTTACATATATTTCTTTTATTTCATTTGGAATTAATCCTTTATTTTGCTGTTGAAGTAGTTCTTCTAAGCATTTAGTATTGATCTAAAAATACTTGGAAAATTCTCATCTTCAACGGGCATTGTTAAGGCATAAGACTATGAGATAGTGGACCCTGTTTTTATCAACCCAAACAATACTTTTAAAAATAATTAAATGATCAATAGGGATTTTTATACTAATTTCAACTTCATTCTAAAAATAATTATCTATGTTCACTTTTCTTTTCTTTTAGCTATTAATGCTTACCGCATCCCTAGTTCCATATCTATTTTATCAATTTTATTCTTTTCAAATTTAATGTATATTCCATACTTCAACTATTTTTTTTTTATGCAAATAATTATCATTTGCCTCATGAACTCACTTATATTTTATAATTATCGGTTAATTTCTTTGCGATTTTCTTTGTATTAGATACTTTTAAACACCACCTAATTATTTTAAACTTCATTTTCAAGTTTTTAAAAGTTGTTAACAATATTAAACCAAATTTCAACCCAAATTCCAACGTCATGTTAAATGTTATTTTAGACCGAGGTAATTTATATATTATTTTTTTAAAAATCATGTTAAATGTGTATATTAATGTATACATATTGTATGTGTTTTTTAAAGTTTATTAAAATAAAAAAATAAAGAAAAAATTAATAAAAAATTATATATATTCTAGTTTGAAGACGACAAAACCTATTTGTGTGTAATTTAAATGCAATGTATGCATATTTGAATAGGGTTCACATCGTCATCGCCTTACTTACTGCCACACCGCCTTTTGTAAAGGCGGGTGAAGCTTATTGATGAGCCTCACCCTTAGTAAAGGCAAAGTGTTATAACTTAAGGCGGCTAGCTATATGAACTTCACCCGTAGCTAAACACACCCCTTTAGAAAGGTGATGTGTTTAACTAAAAGTGTGAACACTACCCTTTGGCCAACCACACGACCTTACAAAGGGCATTGTTCGCATCAATTTTGCAAAATGGAGGTTGAGAGTGAGTGAAATTGTAGAAAATGGCTTGTACGTAGACGATGAGAGAGGAGAGTGAGAGAGTAATTGTACAGTGTCGTGGGTGAAGGAAAGAAGGTGAGAAGGTAAGGAATTTTTTTAAACTTTTTAAATAAAAGATAAAATGGATTTAAAAGCTGGTGATGTCGTGGCATAGATTGTTAAAAGGAAAAAAAATTAGTGGATGTGAAAATTATTCAATGCCACCGGTGGACTTCCGTACAAGAATCTTTAATCAATATTTATTATGATCACCTAGAAACTTTGGTTAAGAATTTGCTCAAATACTAAACTGATTTAAACATAACATCTTTTTAGCTTTAACTAAGCAATTAACTTGAGTGTGCAAAACATATGTAATCAAATTACAATAATGCTAGAGTTACTAAAATATTTATAAAATGATGTAACATATGAGATATCAAAATTTAATAATTTTTTATTTAGGCTACGTTTGTTTACATTTTCGTTTTTAGTTTTCCGTTTATGTTTTTGATTTTTTTGAAAAACCAAAAACGGAAACGTGTTTGATAACCGTTTACCGTTTTTTGTTTTTTTTTTCAAAAACGTTTTTAAAATTTTAAGAAAAAACAGAAAACTTTTATTTTCCGTTTTCATTTTGCGTTTGCGTTTTCGTTTACTCTGTTCTCTTTCGCAGCCTCAATACCACTTCTGTCCAGATCCAACTTCACTCGACCCGCCCGCTCGATCTTCCCTGAACGCCAACTTCACCATCTTCGATTTTTTGAGGTATGCTTGCTCTCTTTGCTGCGAAACTCTTTGCAACTTGGTACTTATAATCCTAGATCTAAGACTCTATCACAAGCTCTCTTTGATTTTTTTGTTTGTTATCGTTTTTGTGGTTTTGGTTTTGATTTTTCTGTGCGTGCGTGCATGCATCTCTCTCTCTGTGTCTGTGTCTTTGTTTATGGTTTTGGTTTTGGTTCCAGATCTTTTGGTTTTGGTTTTGGCTCCAGATCGGTTCTGGCATGAGCTAATATGTTTATGCAAAAGCTTGCAAGGCAATATCTTATTGGTTTTTGAAATGCACGTCTGCAGATTGGTATTTTCTACGAGACAGCCAAATATTTTCCTTTTAGATAGTTTTTGGCTTTGTAATCAGTGTTTCACAATTCTTGCTGTGTCTTTTCTGGATATTTTGTAAAGATATAAAACGGATTGTATTTAATTTGTAATGTGCTATTTATAATAAATTTGATGCAACTTTGGTCTTGTGTAATTTTCTTTTGATTTTCAAATAGAGTGAAAACCAACTGCTTTATGCATCATTTGTCTGGTGCAGATTATTCTGTGAATATGATTCTGATTTTGTTTTTTGGGTGAGCACATTTGTCTATCTGTCACATTCATTCAGAAGTACTGATTCTGATGGAGAAGAACATGCATATGGGCATTATATAGAGATATAATGAACTTGTTAACTCTGTGATTAATGTTGCTTGCCTTAAATAATTTTCCTTTTTCTGTTGGTGGTTGCCTTAAATAACTCTGTGATTAATTTTGCTTGTCAATCTGTTGTGCTGCCTGTATTGCCACCAAATCTGCCCCTGTCAACCACTGTAGAGTCTTATCGACAGAGTATAACCACTGGATTTTCTCCTCTATATGGTAGCAGTCACCTATATTTTGCTACGCAAACCATAAATAATTGCTGAAAAGTGACGAGACTTGTATTAAAATGAGTTTATGATGATGTTAACTTACTTTTCTGAAGCAGGAAAAGTAAGGGATAGTTTACTTCTGTTGGAGGAAGAAAATATGAAAATTTCGATTTTTGTATCCTTGCTTAATTTGGGAGCCTAGGTTGTGTTTTGTTATCCTTAATCTCCTCCACATAATAATTGTTTCTACTGTTGATGGTAATTAATAGCCTTGTGGGTCTGAACTCTGGTATAACTATAAAAAGAAAATGTTAGGAATTTAGGCATACAATTTATTAAAGTAACTTCTGTTGGCCAAGTTTTTGTACAGTCTTTTAATAACACTTGTCCTCCATTTGTTAAACTTGGACTTCCCTTTAGTTTTGGGGGTTAGGCATCAAATTGCTTTGTAATGCCCGCTGACAATTAGTTTGAAGTTACTGTCCCTCAACACAACGCCATTTTTATTACCTCTATTTCCTTTTGTTCATGTAAACCCTTCCTCTTTGTCTAAGTCATTTTTAGCCTCGAAAACAGACACATATCCTGAGAGTATGGGTAAGAAATTTAGGTACATGAAGAGGAGAAAATATGATAGACTAGAAAGCTGTTTTGAGGTAAAAGATGAAGAAAATGATGAGAAGATGTCAATGTTGGGAGAGAATTATTATGATCATAAGTTGATGAAGAAGAAGATTAGATTGGTTCCAAATCTGAAGCCTAAGATGATGTCTTCTTCAATTATGTATATAAAAAGGCTTAGAGATGCTTATGTGGAAGTGATGCATCGGTTTTCTGAGCGTTTCATACACTTGAACAATGGTAATCCTCTGTCCTTTAAGAATGTTTCTAGTGTTGGTGCATAGTTCTTGGCTCCAAATTTGTACTTAAAAAAAGGCTCAGTAGTTGCCAGTTTAGTTTGATTACTCTTTGGTGTATATGAGAATAATATTCCATGTTTTGTAATAGTCTAAGCTCTCCTTCCCTCGCTTCCTTTTGCTGTTGTGTCAAGCTTTGTCAATTAGGCAAAGGTAACTTTTTTTATTTTTTATTATTATTCTGTTGAGTTTAAAGTCCATTATGATAGGATGATTTGCCCATCTATAATTTTTAAATTTTCCAATAAAGATTATTAAAAATGTGAGCTCAACCTAAATTACCTTTCTCAAATTTTCCAATGAAGGCTGCTGTCTGGTGTGCAAACCAGACAGCAGAAAACTGGTTGCATTTCAACTCTTTATGGTTCTTGTTTAGTTCAATTGTAAAGGGTTTCTTAGGTCACAACAAACCGAAACTTAGGTACTTTAGTAGAAGAAAGTCTGTTGGAAATTGAAATAGAGAAGAAACAAAACTCTAGCAATATAATAATAAACCAATTATTTTTATACATTTTTGTTAAAAAGGATATAAACTATGTTTCTAGAGACATTCATTTTAAATGGTAAGAACTTTCCCATGTATCTGTATACAAGTAAATAAACATTTGCTTTGGAGACTATTTATTTCTGATAGAAAAACCATCCAAGAGGATGCCAAGATTAGGAAATTGTTTATGATTTATCCCACAGGAATTCTTGTTGTGTGAATATATGTTTTGTGCAAGCACCTATTTGTTGAAGTTACTGTTACTGTTATTATTTGCAGCAGTTTCATATATATATATATTATTTTGTTATTATTAGTTAATGTTTTTTTTTTTTTTTTTTGGACAAGATTGTATGATAGTTGTAAATATGCTGAATTTTTTCTCTAGTAGATTTTAAAAGAACAATCAAATATGAATCTTGGTGAAGATATTGATGATGAGGAGAAAAAAGAACTAACATGGCCTGAGAAGAATGAGACCATTTATCTAGAATTGATGGAGCAGGAAGTTATTAAGGGTAACCATTCAACAACAACATTTTCCAAATCTGGTTGGAACTGCATCAGAATTCAACTCCAGTCTAGGTGTGGGCATAATTACACTCACGATCAATTGAAAAATAAATTCCATTCATTAAAAAAAACTTATAAGGATTTTAAGAAATTATTGAAAGATACTACTGGAGTTGGTTGGAATCCAACATTAGGGACTATCACTTTAGAGGAAACGGTGTGGGATAATCTGATAAGGTATAAATATTTATTCTATTTTATTTTGGTTTCATTTAAAGTGATAAAATGACTATATTTTAGTAACTATTTGATATATTTTTTATAGGTAAATAAAAGTGCAAAAAAATTCAAAAAGAAAGGTTGCCCACACTATGAAAAGTTGCAAGTTATTTTTGGAGATACAATAGCAACTGGAGAATTTTCTTGTCCGTCTACAAGAATTCTTTCAGACTTTGAAGATGATAATACTAGTGAAATGAATGTAGATGGTGATGGTCAAGAGGATAAATTTGATGGGAAGATAAATTCATCTACTAGTTCAAAAGGAACTCGTAGAAAAAGAGATAATATTAGTGGAGCCCTTATGTCTTTCATTGATGTATATGCTGAGAGTGCAAAAAAGAGAAATGAAATTCTTGAGCATAGACTAGTTGGTGTATCTACTTCATCTACAAATGATGGTTGTGCAAATCGTTCAGTGGAAAATGATAAAGATGAAGAACTTATGAATCAATGTTTTGAAATTTTGAATTCATTGGATGATATTGATGGAGATTGTTATTCAAAAGCTATGAAGTTGTTGCATGATGATGTGTTCTGGAGGAAGTTGTTTTTACACATGCTTGATAAAAGGAAGATATATTTCATCCGTAGTTTGTAATTTTATTTGTGGTTGTGTTTGACATATTTTGTTAAAAAAATTATGATTATATTTTTGGAACAATAGGTTATGTTTATTGTTTTTGTTGATCTTTGAGAACAATATGTTTTGCTTGATAGTTCAATATTGAACAATATTTGTAATGTCATTTTTATATGTGATTTTATTTATGTTTTTTTTTGCTTAAATATATGTGCATTTAACAGGTGTATATGGATTTTGATGACGTTGAGTTGAGTTTGTTTGAAGACGACGATGATGAGCTTATTTTTACTTTTCTATGTTTAGTTTGCAATGAGTATGCTCGGATAGAACCTTTAAGGCGACCATGTAGAACTTCTCTACTTAAAGGTCACGATTATGTACTAGAGTTACTCAATGGTCATGAAAGTAGATGCTACGATTGTTTTAGAATGGACAAAAATGTGTTTATAGCATTTTGCGAAGAGTTAAAAAGTAAGACAAATATGAGAAACTCTAGGTTTGTGACAGTTCAAGAACAAGTTGCAATTTTTTTATTAACCATATCTCATAATGAGAGGAATCGTCTGACAGCTGAAATGTTTCAACATTCAGGACAAACTATTTCAAAATATTTCAATCGCGTTCTAAAAAAGATCTGCATGCTTGGGATAGAGCTTATTTGCCCTTCTAATTCTGATGTTGTTCCTCCTGAGATTAGATTCAATCCAAAATATTATCCATTTTTCAAGGTAATTTTTCAATATTGCAATGTTATATAATGCAATTTTAAGTTATTTTTTTTTTGTAAAATTATGAATCTAATTATGTTATATATATTTTTTAATTTTTTTTATGTTAAGAATTGTATCGGTGCTATTGATGGAACTCATGTTGATGCACGCATTCCACAAGATCGACAAATTCCATTTCGTGGTAGAAAATCAAATACTACATGGAATGTAATGTGTGCTTGTTCATTTGATATGCGTTTCACATTTGTTATGTCTGGCTGGGAAGGAACTGCTAATGACTCTCGAGTATTATTAGAGTGTATTTCTAATCCCGATAATAAATTTCCGTTGCCAACAGAAGGTATTTATGAAAATATTTATATTTATTTTACAATTTTATTTTAAATATCGTTTAACTTTATATTTATACAATGTGTTTTTTGAATAGATAAGTATTATGTTGTTGATTCGGGATATTCAAATATGCCTGGATTTTTATCACCTTACCGAGGAGAAAGATATCACCTACGTGACTTTAGGGGTCGACGACGACAACCTCAAGGTAAAGAAGAACTGTTTAACTATCGGCATTCATCTCTACGGAATGTCATTGAGCGATGTTTTGGAGTGCTAAAAGCTCGATTTCCAATTTTAAAACAAATGCCTCCATATCCCATGCGCACACAGACGTATATACCTACAGCATGTTGTACGATTCACAACTTCATTAAACTACATGCTCATCAGGATACATTATTCCATGAGTTTAATGATGAATTATTGATTATTAATGATGATAATGTACAAAATGTGGAAAACAGTACACAAATGTCAATCAATGTTAGCCACAACGAAGCTATGCTCATGGCTCAAGTAAGGGATCGAATTGCAGATCGACTTTGGACCACCTTTCAACATTATTTTATATTTTATTAATTTTTATGATACTTTAAAATGATTGTAAAATTTAAATTATATGTGCTTTGACATATATTTAGAATTATTTGTAGTTTTATTTTTATTTTTTAACGAATTTATAATTGATTATTTAATATTTTTTTATTAATGAATCTGTATTTGACATTTTGGATATTAGTTTTGAATTTTTAATGTGAATTTTATATGTAAAATTTAATTTTGAATTTTTAGTATAGATTTTATAAATAACATTATACAAAATAAAAATAAAAACCAAAAACCAAAAACAAAAATGGTTATCAAACAAGTTTTTGTTTTTTCTTTTTCAAAAACCAAAAACCAAAATGATTATCAAACGAGTTTTTGTTTTTTTAAAAAAAAAAAACAAAAACCAAAAATTATAAACTAAAAACTAAAAACTAAAAACAAAAAATGAATGTGTTAACAAACGAGCACTTAGTTATCCATTTAAAAATTTACTTATTTATATTTAAATTATATGAATATGATAACCAATAATATATTAACATGTGTCATTTAATAGATAAATTTAGTAAATATTATAATACATTTAGCATTGCTGATCAAATTAAGTTCGAGCACAGAGCTAAACAAAGAAACAAAAGGGGTCATATGCAAGCTAGACAGAGCTAGACTGAACTCAACTCAACTATTCAAGAGACTTAAGCAAAAGTCATTTTGGCATAAACTAATCCTTTCTATTTTGGTCCTCTTGAGATTCCAAAATTGTATTCCAAACTGTAAAAATGGTCAAACAAAAAGGAAAGTGGAAAAAACTTAATAAAGCCGTGTGGACCATCCAAAAATTATTGGAAGGAAATCAAAAGCTATGTCAACGTTAATTGTAAACATATGAATCAACTTCTCACATATTACGAATCTTATGATTGAGAAAAAGCCAGCTTGGATCACCGAAACATTCATGAACTTGAAACTGGCTTTCATGGAATTGGCTTTGAGAATTGAGAGAGAGAGAGTCAGAGACCCACTATTTGACTGAACAAACTATAGGGCAAGAGAGGTCCCCAGGTGCTTGGTTCTTGGGCAGCATTTGTGGGGAACCCCAAATTGAACCCACCTCCCAACATTTGGTGGCTTTGCTGGGATGAGAGTAGAGCAACCCTTTAATTGTTGTGCATATATATATATATGTATGTATGTATAGGAACAGGAAATTTGTCATGGGTTCTAAAAGGGCCTTGATGTATCAATGCCCGAGTGCTGAGTCTTCTTCGGTGCCATTTAAAGTAGAGGCAGAGAGGGCCTAAACCAACCTGGCTAATTTTGGCTCTTACCCTAAATGCATCTGAATTTGGAAAAATGTGATCTGTGAAATCTCAATAATTTATAATGTTTTGTTGGTAAAATGAGAAAGACAACAAATTATTTGGGAATAAAATAATATCATAGTATACTCATCTTAGCTAGACCTCTAAAACCCATAAAAATGGCTTGCATATTAGAGCAATTGGCTAAGGTTTTTTTTTTTTCTTTTTTTTTTTCATAAATCATTTTTAAAGCTTAAAAACTGATTTCGAAATTATTTAAATAATTTTATGAAAAAAATCATTTTAACCAAAGCTAATAAATATTATATTTTTGATAAAACATTTTTAGATAAACAGAAGAGAAACAAAAACTATGTCAAACATAGTTTAATACTGTAACCCAAATCTTGATCCATATGATGTTCGAAGCTAGTTTATATATGCTTAGCTTAAACATTCTCAGCAGGTTTCAATAATATTGATAATAATAAAAAGTTTTCAGCAAACCTGAAAATAAATAATGGGTTTTATGCTTCCATCCTATAACGTGATTGAAACTACAAATCCGAACAGAAAATGATTGCAGACATTATATATTTTGCAGTTAGGAATACTGTTTTAAAACATTCAGCAGCCTGTAGCCACCCAACACAGCATAATCTATCTATAAAACTATTAACAAAAGTCCCGCTTTCCAAACACCAATAGACATTATCTAAACATGATTTAAATTTTTATATATAATAAAAGCGGTGGGTATCATGTGAGGATATAATAAGTGTGCTTGATTGTTTATAACTATTTGATTGCATATTACTTTAATCCCATCATATCGAATATATTTAATCAAATATTCTAAATGATTCGATCCGTTCATCTTCAAATTAAAAATATTACCTTCTGACCACCATTCGTAGTATAAGTAAATTAATTTGGATCTATTTTTTAATGGTTTAAGATTTTGAATTTGATGAAAATTTGAGATGGTGTAAGATTACAGTAAAATAATTAATGTCTAAAAATACTATAAAGGAAAAATCATAGTTATAATGTAATATTTTTTTTTTTTGAGTGAAAACAACTTGCTATTAAGCACAAAAAGGGAGGCTACCACAAGGCAGCCATTACAGACAAGATCCACCACTGATCATATCAGTGACCAGTACTGTACTTAGATCAGCTGGGAGCTTCTCCAAATTAGAAAAACAAAAGGAAAAATTACAATTAGAGCTAAGGGTCTCTTTTTCCAAGGCATCTGCAAACCTATTTGAAGATCTTGCATTCCAGCTTAGAGACCAGCAATTCTTTTGCAGGATTTGTCTCATCTTCAAAATGTCCTCCCTGAAGTTCCAACCACATGGCTCTCTGGTGGAGTAGACAGCTCGAACAATCTCCAAAGAGTCTGAGGAAAAGCAGAGGTTCCTCCAATTCTTACTCACTGCCATGGAGGCTACCCATGCTAGAGCCATTGATTATGCTTCAAACACAGTAATAATTGTTAATAAAATGGAGCTTGCACAGATTAACAGACCGTCATCATCATGAGCCACCATAGCCAGCGCCGCCCTTCCTTTACCAATAGCCGCATCACAATTAATCTTCCACCATCTCGGAGGTGGAGGAATCCAAAGTTCTTCCTTTTTGCTCGGGAAAGTAGGCATGTATAATAAGCTTTGAGACGATTCCTTAATGGTCTGATTGAGATTATATACCATCTCTACAATGTTTATATTCTTCTCAAAGATAAGTTTGTTTCTAAACATCCAAAAACCGTAGAAGAGATGCACCAAAAAGATGGTACATTCCCTTTTTGCCTCAAAATCTCTCCAAAGTTGAATTTATTTATTTATTTTTTTTTTTTGGGGGGGGGGGGGGGGGGGGGGGGGNGGGGGGGGGGAGGGGCGCGGTCCAAACACTTGTCAACTAATTCACCAACAATCTATGCTTCCCAAGCTTCTGTTTTTCCTCCCCAGATACTCCCAAAAGCAAAGGCTCTTAAACCTGAGCAATCTTTGAATAGATGAATAAGAGTTTTTGTAGCCATCCCACACACCGTACATAGAGTTTCTTCCCCTCCCATTCTTCAGCAAAGAGCCACTTTATTGGGGAGAGCCTCCGTAACCATCCTCCAAAGAAACACCTTTAATCTCTCTTGAATTTGAGCCTTCCAAATTCTTCCCTAAATGGGGTTCACTTCATAACCATGAGTAAAATTTGAATCAAAACAACTGGCTACTGAAAAAATTATGCTAGCTGAGCCAATCTAGCATAGCCGATCCTCCCCTAACTGGTAATGCCAGGTGCTATCCAGAATGGCTCTCACCGATTCCTCTGTGCAGATGTCCCTGATGATAGCCTCATTCCATCCTGATCTGTCTTCCTTCCTAAGGTCAATAATCATGTTTCATCTCTTGTCATCCAACCCTTCCTTTATCACTGGGACTTTGTTAGGAAGGTCCTTAAGCCAGGGGTCCTTCCACAGATTCACTTTCAGCCCATTCCCCAGTTTAAAGCAAGCTCCTCTCAAAATAAATTTTCTAGACCTCAGAATACCCTACCAATTGGGAGAAGAGTCTCTAGCCTTGATGCATTCAAAAAAGGATTAACCTTTTAAATATTTTGCTTGTAAAATTATGGCCGTTAAAATGTCTTCTCCTGTTGCCATCTTCCACACTAGTTTTGCCAACATTGTTGAGTTAATGTTCGTGAATCATCTTAGACTGAGGCCCCCCCATTTTTTGGGAATGCAAATATCATTCCAACTCTTTAGAGCGCAATAACGATTTGAACCCGGTTTTGTTCCCCACCAATATCTCTTCACCAGCTTATCAAGCTCATTACAAACACTGATTGGAATTTGAAACGTAGCCATTGAGTAGGAGGGGATCCCTTGAATCACCGACTTAATAAGAGTATGCTTTGCTGCTTTAGAAAGCATATGTCGGCTCCATCCTTCAACCCTATTACTGATTCTTTCTTTTAAAGCTGTAAAATCCTTATATTTGTTCCTACTTAGGATCATATTGTTTCCCAAGTAAACTGAATCCTTGTGCATTTCTTTAAACCCAAGCACCACTTTTATAGCTGCTTTTACCTTCCCTCTAATGTTATTGGAAAAAATGATGGAGGATTTTTCCAAATTAATATCTTGGCCCGACCACACACAATATTTACTGAAGCACCAGTGAATGGCTTTAGCATCTTGACTTATTGCTCTACACATCACCATGAGATCGTCAGCATAAAAGAGATGGGAAATTATTGGGGCAGCCCTGCAAACTTTTATTCCGTGCAACTCATGTTTTGCTTCTTCAACTGAAAGCAATCTTGTTAGAAATTTTGAACACAATATGAAGAGGTAGGGGGATAGCGGATCCCCTTGTCTCATTCCTCTCCCGAGGATAAAAGAGCTAGTAATTCCTCAATTAATCAATAAAGAATAATGAACTGTAGTTACACAGCTCATTATGAGTTTCCGGACTTCTCAGAGAACCCCTAATCACAAAGTGCTCTATCAAGAACTTTCCATTATATTCGGTCATAGGTTTTTTTGAGGTCCACCTTGATAACCATAAGACCGTGTGTCCTTTTGTGCTTCTAGACCTTATGAACCACTTCATGAGCAATAACTGTGTTTTTCGCTATCCATCTTCCTTCTAAAAAGGCTCCCTGGTTGTTGAAGACTATCTTCCACATAAGCCTTTTAAGCCTATCCGTGATAATCTTAAAAGCAACATTGTAAACAAAATTGCAAAGACTAATAGGCCTAAAATGGTTAAAGTTCATCAGGGATTTAGCTTTGGGGATAAGCACTATGAACGTTATGTTTATTCCACTAGGAATGTGTTTGAGTCTAAAGCATTTTTGGATAAATTGAGTTACTCTGGGGCCAACTATTCTCCAGTAGTTGCGGTAAAAGATCTCGGGAAAGCTGTCTGGGCTTGGACCTTTCAGAGGATGAAGTTTATCAATGCTTTCTCTGATTTCCTCCTCCATAGGCACTCTAAGGATTGAATTGTTCTTTGGATAAATTGAGTTACTCTGGGCCAACTATTCTCCAGTAGTTGCGATAAAAGATCTCGGGAAAACTGTCTGGGCCTGGACTTTTCAGAGGATAATGTTTATCAATGCTTTCTCTTATTTTCTCCTCCATAGGCACTCTAAAGATTGAATTGTTCTCCTGGGTGGTTATGACCTTTGATCCAATCTCATCCAGCTCATCCAGTATGGTCGGGAAACTAGAATTGAATAAATCTTTAAAATGATGCACAAAGTAGTCTCTGATCTCGTTGGTGCCATTAATTTAAACTTGGCCATCATTAATCGTAAGAATCATGTTTTGCCTTCTTTTGATGGTTAGACTAGTGTGAAAGAATTTTGTATTTCTGTCTCAATCCTTAAGCCATAGCTGTCTAAACTTCTGTCTAAGAATGGATTCTAACCGAGCCTTTTGCTTTCCAAGTTCTTCAATCACTTGTTTTTTCCATAATTCTCCTCTACCATATTGTCCTTGCAAAGAATTAAGATCTTCTTCAAGCAGCTTTATCTTAGTTTGAGCATACCCAAAGTGAGTTTTGTTCCACCTCTTAAGGGCTTTCGAAGTGTTAAAAAGACTCATCCTTAGCTGATGGCTTTCCATGCCATCCTTCCAACCATCTTTCCAAGCTTCCTCCACCACTGTGTTACTTGAAGGATTAGATGCCCACGCTTCAATAAACCTGAAAGGCCTCCTGACAAATTGATCTTGTCTCTTTATTTTCAACACTATCGAGCAATGGTCAGAGTGTTCAATAGCATGGTGCTTAATAGTTGTATTTGGGTAGAGAAGCATCCATTGATGGTTAGCCACTACTCTGTCAAGTCTTTCTCAGATCATTGCAAGCCTTCTCTAACCATTGTCCCAAGTGAACCGACCTCCCGTGAATCCCAGATCAATGCCACATGTTTCCTTTATGAAGGAGTTCAGATAGAGTTTTCTTCTCCCAACTTCTCTTCCTCCTTGCTTCTCTGTCCCATCCATAACTTCATTAAGATCTCCAATGATAAGCCATGACTCCTTGATTTTTTTTACCAACTGCTCCAGCTCTTCCCAGAAAACTTATTTATCTCTCAAATAAGAGGTGCCATAGCAAGCTAGGTGCCACAGCGTTTCCCCTGTATTAGCGAAAATATTACATTAAATAACGCATTTAGAGTTCCAAACGAGCTTTACATCAACAGCATCAAACCATATAAGTATAATGCCCCCTGCTCCACCTGTAGCTTCCACTACAATAATATGAACAAATTTCAGAGCTCTGCAGACGCCTTCCATACGCTTTTGGTTTGCCTTAGTTTCCATAAGAAAAACCATGTCAAAATTCACTTTGTTCACCATTCATTTTAGATATTTGATTGAATCTAACTGGCCCAAACCCTTGCAATTCCACAAGAGAATTTTCATTGGCGATGGGGGGCATGGAAAGGCCTGCTCCAATTGTCTTTTGGATGATTTCCCATGTTCCTGCATTCTCGGGGGTCTAGGTTTCTGTTGTATGAAAGGTTTGTTTCTGGCCGATTTTTTCTAGGACCAGGAATCACAATTTCGTCCTCTGCTTTCACCATCTTCCTTTTTCATGCCTCTGCTAGGAACTCCATTGGCATCCACTGGGGTTGTAAATCGAGCTGAACATTGCTGTTTAGGTGTAGTTACTTCAAGCTCCTTAAGTTTGTTTTGTAAAATCTTTGTGGGATCTGAAATCTCCTCCCCACCCATTTCTAAGCCCAAGTCCTATTCGCAACTAATCTTATTTCTCTTGGGCCTATCCAAGTTATATTGAGCTAGCCTTTTAATTCCACAACTCTTACCCATCTTATATGGACTATGGGCCAAGCCTAACGCTTGTTCAATAAAGGATGGGCTCAAACCTATCCGCTCTAGGAATCTTTAATCTGTAAGGCTTATCTCTTTCCTTTCTTCTGCATTATGAGTGGCTATTTTCCTAACTAGGAAATAAGCTCATGCAACTAGGTCTTGGGAGTCAAAACTCTATGCCCTAAGTCTGTTCATGATCACCTAACGTATTATCACTCCCCCTCATTTATGCCATTTCAGTGTAAAATCAAGAATCTCCACCTCCACTGACTTCTATATTTCGTTTTGAGCTAGCACCAAATTGTTTTCCTTCTGCGGCACAATTTGTTATTGTTTTGTCTTGTCCATCTCTGAAAAGTGTGCCTTGAGACTTTCAATGAGAAAAATTTTATCCTCTCCATCAACCACCTCTTTTCCTCGCTTCTAATTTTCCAGATTTGGCATAATCCGGTTGTTCTCTGGTTTTGGGTTGATAAAAAGTAAGCTCCCCCCATGTTCCGCTCTTAGCCAAAGGCCGTAGAGTTTTGTGTTGATGCCGTTGCCAGATCTGATCATTGCCAGCTCCCCAAAGTGGCACCAACCAATAACTTGATCCAAGGTGTCACACTTGTAGCATAAGTCTGAGAGACGTTCATACTTGAATTGCACCCACAATTCTTCTCCATTTGAGCGATTTTGGAATAAACCGGCTAGATAAGGGCTTCAACCTCAATATCAACCCTTATACGAAGATAGCGATGCCCCATGATATATCTCTTATTGATCGAATCCTGATGTAATTTTCCAATTTGTTGCCCTATCTTGGCTGCATTGTCTTCATGTAGATGGATCGGTGGTAAGCCGTGCACTTGTATATGAAACGTCGTATGTGCAAAACTAATATTTCAAATCCCTTCATATTCAGGCCATTCCTTGAGTATTAGCAATGCTCCATTAAGTGACCACGGTCTACTCTTGAAAACATAATCTCTGTCTCTTTTGGTTCCAAAGCAGAACTTGAAAGTGTTGTCTGATAGCTTTTCAATTTGGACTTTAGCATATAGCCTCCATGTTTTCTGGGTAATTTCCATTATTGTAAACCGCATGTAGCTTCTTGTGGTAAGGACCTTACAGATAAGAAGATTCTCCATGATTGATTTTCCCTTAAATTCAATAGGTTGTAGTGATAAGTTTCTTAATGATTCTTGTAGAGATAGGGTATTCCCTCTTAAATCGTCCTTGCCTTCCATCTTTCTCCTCACGATTACTTGCCTCCACTGTAAAAACCAAAACTCCAAAAGGATAGTAGCTCGGAAAGGACTAACACCGCCTTTGGGGAGAACTAATTAAGCCTCCGGTAAGATGTTCACGTTATAATGTAATGTTAGAATCATAGAAATGAGACCAAAAAAATAAAAAGCATTTGAAGTAAGGGAATTTGGACAGATGTCCACGTGGCAAAGGGGTTAATAAAAAATGTTCATGCTTTTAAAAAAAATTGAAAAATGCCCATAAGTCATCAATTTTCATGAGAAAAAATAAAAAATACCCTCTCAATCAATTAATGCCTTCACCAACCCAATTCTCATTACTTCAATTTCACCGATGCCTTATTTTTGTGTTTTTCACCAAGGATAATCTTTATCTTTATTGTTCACCGGTGCTCTATTGACTGGAAATTACATTTAGATGTTTTGTGTGGTGTTAATAATGATTTGAGAGACAAATGCACATGAATTTTGTAGATATTGACCGGAAATTACATTTGGGTGTTTTGTATGGTGGTAATAATGGTTTGAGAGACAAATGCATATGAGTTTTGTAGATATTGACCGGAAAAATATTTTGGTGTTTTGTGTGGTGGTAATAATGGTTTGAGATACAAATGCACATGGATTTTGTAGATATTGGCTGGAAAAATATTTGGGTGTTTTGTGCGGTGGTAATAATAGTTTGAGAGAATTCATTCCATTGTTATCAATTACCCCAAAGTTGAAGATGATGTACCCCACTCAACATACAGGGCATACATGAAGGGTATATAAAATGGAGTGGCTTAACTGAAACAAATATAGTGTTAACTCAGCCGCAAAGTAGATGGCCCTGTGCAATAGAGGCGGGATTATAATAAAATAAAAAATGATGTTTAATAATAATAAATAATATACTATCCCGACTAAAAATATTAAGCAACACATAAAGTATTGATCCCCCTACAAAATAAATGGCCTGCCCAATATAGGTGGGGTCATAGGCAGAAAAAATATTTCTCTATGCTTAGTACCCCTACTCAATTGGACGGGGCCCTTTACTTTGTGGCGGAGTCAACACTTTATTTGTTTCAGTTAAGTATCCCACCACATTTTATATACCCTTTATGTATGCCCCGTCTGTTGGGCGGGGTACATCATCTTCAACCTCAGGCTAACACTGTTTAAACTATGTTTTTCTTGATTTTTTTTTTTGTTTTTTTTTACATGGCAATAAATTTCAAAATACACACACTGAAACATAAAACTAATATATATATATATATATATATATAACTTTTTAGCAATGATTCTAACAAAAGAAATATAAATTACTTTTGCGATGATTGTAACTAAATAAATGCAAATTATCTTTGTCAATATTGAAGATACAATGCAATTGATTTTCTTTATACCCAAAATATTTTAAGAATGAAGCTCTAAATAAACCAAATGGTGTTGAAATACAAAGATAATCAAGAATAATATTTTAAAACATAAGTTTTTTTTCCCAAACAAAGCATTAAAATAAATTTGTTTACAATAATAATGGTTATCTTTGATAAAAAAAAATACAAAAATAAAGCTGAAATTGAAATTATGAAAATTAGATAGGTGGAGGCATTAAAGTATTTTTAGTTTTTTCTCGTAAAAATTGATAACTTAAGGATATTTTTTAATTTTTTTAAAAGCATAGACAATTTTTTATTAACCTTTTTACCACGTACACATCAGTCCAAATTCTCTTTTGAAGTAAATGGGCCTGGAGGAAACTCTCTAGGCCTTTTCTATGCTGTTAATGATGTGGATGGAGAAGAAGGGCCCATTAAGGACATTAATGGAGGAAGATGAGGGAGGCATGTGTGGGGGCCCAAAAAAGTGGTCCCCAAAAGTTTGATTGGAAGAGAATCAAACATCATTGAGAGGAGGAGGGGTTTCGGATTAGATGGCGCACGTGGATATGATAAGGCTGACATTTTGACCAATCGCCTTCTGTCGGATAGAGGAGGTGTCACTCTTTAATGTGGCCGACAACAGAATAATCAGTTTGCAATTAGGTACCTCAATTTTTACTTCTTCTTTTTTTTGAGAAATTTGGGAGGTTAATTTAAATATATATATATATATATTATTACAAGATTATAAGTTAGTATGACACTTGTGTGCATATGATTGGCTATTTATTACATTGAAAATTTGAAAATACTATTTTTTGGTGAATTTATATTGAAAATACTCTTGAGAATAAATAGGATAGGTGTGTTTTATTTTATTTTTGGTAAGAGATAGATGTGTTTTATTGATCAGCAAAAGTTAAAGCCATTTGTTTGTTTTCTCCCTTAAGTCCTTTACTTTCTTCTTCCATCAGAAAAAAGATAGAAAACAGACAAAAGGGAGTACTATTTGGTGTAGGGCCATCTCTGCCGTACGCGTGGCACACGTGAATGTGAGTTGGAAGGCAATAATTCAACAGGCCCACGAGAGAGTTTTGACCACAAATGTCCAAAAAAACAAAAGAAAAAGCTGTTCCATAATCTTATTCCTTTTTATATAGACTAGGAGTGTGAAAAAAACAGACTGATTAACGGACTAAATTGACATTTGTGTGGATAAATTATTTTATAATTATTATAATAATTAAAGTAAATTGATTTTAAAAATTTAAAACTGATTATTAAATCGGTTTAGATTGATATGAAAAAGAAAAAAATCAATTAAAATGATGATTAAAATATAAATTATTAAAAATATATTAAAATTAATTAATAAATTATCATAATTTTTTGTTTTATTTAATATTTATGATGGCTTATATATTTTTTTTAGTTTGAATTAATTATAATTGATAAATTATTCTAACCAATAATGTTTTATTTATTTTATTTTAAAAATAAATATCTTCATTTTTTAAAATGTTAAGGAATTTTACTAATTTTTTTTGCTATTCACGTAGATAAAAAAGGTAACCAAAAATTTACATATCCAAATTCAAATCTAAACCGAATTCAAAATTGATTATTCAATCCAAACTAACTATTATTATATTGGATCAGATTAGATTTAATATTGAATTCAGTTTGATCTGGTTCGAATTGAAAATTATCAAACTGATTAATAATTAGATTGAATTGGTTATGACTAAAATATATTAGTTTTTAAGTGATGAACACTCATAATATATACATTCTCATAGGTTGTGTTTGATAATAACTGTAAAATCCTTTTAGTTTTAGACAAAATTCGGTGTTAAATTAGTAAATATTTTTTGAATAAATTATTTTTTATTAATTTTGATTAAAAAACTTTAATACTTAAAGTACTTTAAAAAATTATCCAAATTTACATAAATAGTTTTTAACTTTAAAACAACTTTTAACTTCTTAAAATTTATATCAAATAGAGCTGAAAATCAAAATCAAGCTTCTGAAAGTGATGGGCAACCAAACATTTTTTTTTCTCATAAACTCATACTTCGCACAATTGACTAACTAAATTTAACATAAAACAATATTGCCTAGGAGAGCTACTGCAAGCTATAATTGATATAAATATATAATGGGAAGTATATTTGATAATTTTAAAATAGTGACATTTATTTATAATTTATTATGAATGACAAATTAATACTAAAATATTACTAATAATTACTAAGTAATAACAATCTATATTTTAAAATTATTAAATATATTTTATAATATCTTCATCAATATATATATATATATATTATAATACAACTTGGTCGTAAAGTTTATTTAAAAAGGCCATGTCAAAGTACTAATTTTCTCATGCAATTTTGTGTCTCGAAACACTTTTTGAGCATGCCCTTTAGCAGTTCTAAAGAGGCCAAAAATTATTTCGATCGGAAACAGTTTTCGATTTTTGTTATGTATGATTATCACATCTAATCACTTCAAATGATTAAATGGGCCTACTTGATATTGTCCTAATTATTAAGGATACTTAATTAGGGTCTATATATGCATACCCTAAAACTTTTGTCCTCTCTTTTTTAACTTATATTTAAGCTGGTCATTCAGCTTTAATGATAAAATTTAGAATATGATCTATATTTGGCATAAGTAGTCCAGATTTATGGCCCATTGAACAGCTTATTATATAGTATTTAAAAAAAGAAAAAATGAGCTTATCAGTACTTTTATAGTTGGTGATAAGACTATATTTTACTTATATATATATATATATATATATATATATATAT
>QANX01003900.1:40387-51799 GCA_003254975.1 Ochetophila trinervis
CCCTTTATATAAGGACTAGGGTTAGATCAAGAATCAATCTAAACCATAAAGTAATTAGGAAACTAATCCTAAGAAAATTAGGAAAGTAATCCTAAGGAAATTAGGAAGGTAATCCTAAGGCTAAAAACTAACCCTAAATAAAAATAATCCGAAAATAGAAACAATTACAAAACTGCCATTATCAGCCGAAAATAATTAAATTACGAAACTGCCATTCTAAGTTGTTTATTTTTAAAATGATGTCGTTTCGTCTCCGCAACTCTCGAGCATCATTACGACTTTCATCCCTTGCTTGGACAACATGCTTAAATCATCATTAGGCCTCGGAAAAGTGTTCAAATCATTTGGAAACTTGAATCGATCTTCATCCATAATTCTTTTCACAAATCCAAGCATTCCTTCTTTGATTTTCTTAGCTCGAGAACGCGTCACTGGTCCACTTGGCAACGTAATGTCCTTATCACGAACATCCATGCTAGAAGAGCGCTCGATGCCCACATCATTGGCAATATAATTTATTTTCATCACTACAAACATTATTATTTGTGGGATCGATATTCGTTTTTCTCTAAAAAAACCACTTTATTTTTTATTGATTTGTGCAATTGCGAGTAATTTAATTTTCACCATAATAGCTACTAGAGTTTCTGTTATTGAATAGCAACTGCGAGAGATGCATCAAAAGATACAAAGGATGAGGGACGAGAAAGATGTTGAATTTTGAAGCCTTTCTGCAAGATTAGCTGAACAGGTGAGCCTAAGTTCACAAAAATTGAAAGATAAAGGGCAAGCCTCAACTTCCATAACTCCCTCAACACAGCCGCAGTTGAAAGCACTCATAGCTGATGGTATTCAGGAATAGTAGGCCTTCATTAATCTGCATGTGCTGGGATATTATAAGCCATATCTATTGCATTATGATCGAATCCTATTACTTCAATTGTACTCAAAGCCATATTTTGAGAAATTTGACGGTATTAATGGTTCTCCCCATGAGCATTTGGCATATTTTGTATCAGTTTGTGGGCAATATGCCCAATCAGATTCTTTGCTCATAAGACAATTCGTCCAAATGCTAAAATGAGCTGCTTTCACATGATATACACAGCTACCAACAAACAAAGGGCATTCTTGCACTATTTGTGAGTTCCACGAAGAAATTTTCAATCATTGACTTGGCAAAAACCAAGCAGAAGCAACATGAAAATGTCAATGAGTTATTACCAATGTGAGAAATCTAAACCTTCAATGCATAGAGAAACTAACTGAATAATCATCAGTTTAAATGTGTTGTAACAATGGTTTTTTTGCAATGTTCCCCTTTGATCTATTCGAGTTTTTGCATTTTACACCCTGTACTACAGAATTGGCACAGATACCCCCTAAACAATAAAAAATTAAGCACTAGTGCTCTATATCGTCAATTTTAAAGCGTTAAGTGTCATGTGCCCGGCACGTGATACTCATTTTTCGCCTGTTTCAGGGGTAATTTCATCACAGTCAGTGCATATGAGCACACAATACAGAGGGCATGTTTCTGCTTCTAAACATAGTTTTGAAACATGTCTACTTAAAACCATGGTTGACTTAAGACTCCAAGTGATTGCACCTAAGTGAACATGAGAACAAGCATTTTGACTTTTAAGTCGCCCTAAAAATTTTAAAACCTAACTTGATTTTTAATTTATATAACAATGCAAATATCATGCAAAAGGTTAAATTTTAATTTTATAGGGGAAGACAAATTCAACAGTATAATGGTAGTACTACAAAAGCATAAACCTTAAAGCTGTCCATCATATGCTTCTAAGCAAAATATTCTTCTTATTACTATGACAACATAGGACTCCAATAAGAATATATATGACAATAAGATAATACAAAAAAAGAATCACCTGCTCAAAATGGAGGACAAGATTTGCCCACTCAATATTGCTAGTAATCAGTAAATTTGATCTAGCAAAGGAGGTACTATATAGGCCTACAAATTCAACCAATGTGAAGTAAGACAAATTCAATTTTATGACAAACAGCCAAAGATATATATATAATCTGATAGTCAAGACCAATAATCAAAAACCTTTCAAAACCTACAACTATAGAACTATTGAAGGGCAATGCATACTAAAGGTATTATTCCCATGTTATGAAATTACAATTTAACATAGAAAAATAGCAGGAAGACCTTACCTCTTCGAAAGATTCAGGCTCTAGATGACTTGTAATGGATTGACTTTGAGGCAGCTGCTTCAGAACCCTTTTACCCTTTGGAGAAGAATTTGAATTTTCTTCAGCAACATATGCATTTGAAATTAATCTGCCCTTAGAATTGAAGTATGATATTGTATCACTAATCTCACATTTAGCCACTTTCCTTCCTTTTTTCATTTCAGAATTCTTCATCTTCCTATCTGCAACCCAAATCTTTGCAATGAAATTTCTGTCTACTCTAGGATCACGCTCAACACTCCCTGCAAATCGACGACATTGAATCATCATCTCCTGTTTTGACTCAAAGTTGTTTCCTTCAACCCAACCAGCTAGAAAAAATCCCCTTGAACTTCTCGCCAAACTCAATCTTTCTAGAAAAGCTACTGCACCAACACCAGAGCCATTAGGCGCCAAATCCATCGACCTTACTAGGAAAATTCCTTTTGAGATTGCAACCCACTAAGGAATCGAACCCTTTCGGCATTAAAAATTACATCATGATGATCTTAGTAGTATAATAGCAAAAAGATGAACCAAAATTTGAATTATCTCTTGTGGGATTATAAATATTGGCAAGTCTACACCAAACAATTTTCCAATTCATCTTGCTACAACTAATATCCTAAACTTTCTACACAAAACATTTATATATATATATGAATGATTTTTATTTAAACAAAAACCAATATTAAATATGAAAATCAAGAGAAAGTTGCAATGAGAAAGCTCCAAGGAAAAAAGAAAACAAAATTAAAACTGCAGAGCTAAAGAAAGCTTTTGTAAGTACAAACCTTAAAAATAAATTTTCCCTAAATTAAGTTAATTGATGCACTGACTGTGATGAAATTACCCCTCAAACAGGCTAGAAATGAGTGTCACGTGACACCTAACACTTCAAAGTTGATGGAGGTATCCTTGCTAATTTAGTAGTACAGGGTGTAAAATGCAAAAATTCAAATAGATGAAGGGGGAACATAGCAAAAAAACCTATAACAATCTCTGGTAAGATATTGCAACCTTTGTGGTTATTGCATAACTTCAATCATTTGATCAACTAGTTTTAAAGGCAAGCAATGTTGATAGATAGATGGCTCGTCAGAAAATCACTTCTCAAAAAACTCGCATGAAGGAGAAGAAGGTTGCTAAAAAGAAAAATTCTATGGCTACCTTTTTAAATCCTAGACGGTAAAGGAAAATTGAAAGAACCTTCAAAGTGGCTAACATTAAAAGAACAGGAGGACATCTAATATTCTTTCAGTGATGAAGATGTCGATGAAATTTTTTATGCATTAATGCAAGCTAATGCATTAACACTTTCTCAACCAAAAAGACCTGAAAAGATGAGCAAAACTAATGATCCAAGAGATGAGTGCCCTTTAATCTTTGGATAGATTGAGCGAGTTTCCCTATTTGAATACCTAATCCTTATATTGCTGCCTTGGTTTCCTGTATAAAAGCATTTAATATTTTCAGTCATCCTTAACATAGATTGATAAAGTAAAGATAAAGGGAGAAGAATTATGAGATTGAGTTGAAGGTTGATAACTCTTTTAGAAATTTAAGGACTGAAATTGTTGATGTTGTTCAGGAAGGATTTGATAAATTCCTCTTTGTTATCCTCCTTGGGCATTTATATTGTCTCTCCATGTAAAATTTGGATAGTTTCTCCATCTTAGATTGTAAATGTTGGAGAATGGGATTTTGTTGTTGTTGTTGCCTTATCATAAGTTCCCATTAACACTTTCATGATTATCCCCACAATATTCACAACAATTAAAATTAAAAATATTGGAAATATTATTAAAATTATTGGAACCCAAGGTCTCAAGTTTCTTTGTAAGAATTGCAACTTGAGCACTCAATTTTTCCATCTTATCATCTTTTTTTACAGCCATGGTCTTCTTAGGATGTTAACTCCTCTCACTTTCCCATTGCAAATTATTGATAGCCATCTCTTCTAGTATGTCGTATGCATCTTGTTGAGACTTGTTCAACAAACCACCACTTGCAATAGCATCCATATTATTCGTTGTTATACAATTCAATCGATTATAAATATTTGTACTTGACTCCATATGGGCATCCCATGGTGTGGACACTTCTATGTAATTCTTTCAACCTTTCCCAAGCCTCATATAATGACTCTCCATCAAATTGGTAAAAAGTGTTAATCTCATTCTTAAGCTTGGCATTTTTAATAGGTGGGAAAAAATTATTCAAAAATTTAAAGGCTGGATCATCCTAAGTGGTAATACTCCCCGAAGGTAAAGATTACAACCAACTTTTAGCTCTATCCCTTATGGTAAAAAGAAACAACCTAAGCTTGACAGCGTCCTTGGTAATTCCATTGTACTTCACTAATTCACATACATCATAGAATTAGATATATGTTGATTAGGATTCTCAATAAGTAACCCCCCAAATTGATGATTATTAAGCATAGACATATGGAAGAACAAAAGATGAAAATTGTTATATTTTTTGCTCAACCTTTACTAAATAAATCATATATGGAGCTACATATGGAATTTATGTGCGGTTCTAGTTGCTAATGATTCCTAACTCATCAGTATCGGTGATGTAAAATTTCATTGCAATTGGATCAGTTTATCAGTACCATTTTGATTTTGAAGATAAACATTGTTAGCAATTGCGACAAACTTTTACTCCTATGGAAAGATTGACATTTGAGTGGTTTCCAATTTGTATGAACAAAATATTTTTGGAAATCTAAGACATAGACCTAACTTTTTCAACTAAAATCAATGAACTCAGAGTTTATTGGATTATCCAAATTGTTCTTAAAATGTGCCTGGCGAAAATAGATGACATAAAAGGGAAGTGTCTTTGCCAACTGGTATGCCAATTGAGACTATGACATCATTTTTAGGGATCAAATTACCTTTTCAACCCTATATGGCTGTCACTTAGAGTAATAATAGGGAAAATATTGTTTTTTATCATTATTCTAAGTAGATAAATCCCTATTACGTAGTGGAATTAGAAGTAGGGTAAGGTTAGAACTCTATGTTTTTTTTTCTTTGCTTTACATGTATTTCTCCAGAAATCTTTCCTATAAATACCATACACCTTAAAGCCTTAGAGAGATCTCTTTTACATCTTATTCCATAGCATTCTAGACGCAATTCTCAAAAGTGAGATAGAAGATTCAGCTACATCAAGGAGAAGAGAGAGGAGAAATTTTACCTGCTTTGGAAGGATTTAACCTTGCTTTGAAGGCATATTTTTTAAGAGCCGTTGGAGGAATATCAAGAGGAGATTTCAGCAGCCACAAGCTTCTAGATTTGCTTTCTTCCTTTTTTTTCTTTTGTTATTCATAATATGTTTTCTTTTGAATTATTGATGACTATTATGAGTATCTAAACTTTTATAAGGATTATGATGTAGCCCTATTATGAATATTTAGTTTTTAATGCATGATTAATTAGTTTATGATTAATGGTTAATATTTCATTGTAGTTTTTAATGCTTTCATGAAAATTTGAATAGATATAGTATTATATTGGCTTAGGAGTAAAGAATATAATATGGAAGGGCAACGAAATACATGGGAGTAGGAATATTGCATGCCTTAGTGACAACTTTGATAAGAGCTTATTGAGTTTGCATGTCTTAGGGCTTAAATTTTAGTATTTAGATTAAGAATAATTTATACATTGTGCTTGCTAAACTAAATTGCATTGAGGAATCAATGTCTAGTTACTTTTGGTCAAGGGGAGGTTAACCTAATAATTTTAATCATGCTTAGAGACTAAATAGGATTAATAGCGGTGAAGTCATAATCCTAGTATTCTTGTTTTATTTTTTACTTCATTTTCTTAATTGGTTTCAATTTAGATTTTGGTTTTTAATTTTCTTCACAAAACCAATCAAACAATCAATCAATCTTTTTACTCTTTTCAATTTAATTAGCAATAGAATTTACTTTTAACATTACAGAAATTATTTCTCGCGAAATTGATATTCAGTTTCTCTTTAAAAATCACTTTATTTGATTTATGTACTTGCGAGTATTCTAATTTACATTACAACAGGGAAAACACACATAATTGACCTCTTTATGTCACAGGAACAGTTAAAGATATCCTTTTGAATCGTATAATACTTGATTGTGGTTCGGCTGTAAATCTCCTTCCTTTAAAGACATTTCAAATCCTTGGCTTGAATTTGCGACACTTATACACATCATTCATGACAATTCAGGGATTTAATCAAGCTAGACAAAGGACACTGGTAAGTATCACCTTGGCAATGAAAATATGTGATCTTCATTTAAATGTCTTAAAAACATTTCAAATCCTAGGCTTGAATTTGCGACACTTATACCCATCGTTCTTGACAATTCAAGGATTTAAGCAAGCTAGACAAAAGATGCTGGTGAGTATCACCTTGGCAATGGAAATATGTGATCTTCATTTAAATGTCTTATTTCATGTTATTGAGGCATATACTTCTACAATGCTCTCTTCGAACGTCCATGGCTTCATGCCGATGGCATCATTCCTTCTACACACTATCAATGCTTCAAATTCTGTAAGGGAGATAAGGAAGGTCAATGCAGATCTCAACCTATTTCAATGGGAGAAGGTGAACTATGCTGACCAAAAGTTTTACAAGTCAGCCAATGATGCCATTTTGCAGGATTCTAAAAGGACAACAGCTAAGGATAAAGGTAAGGTAAAGGTGAACATTAAAGTAGAAACATCTGTCATTCCTTTACCAAAACCTACCCAAAGAAGAATAAACATCTTAATGACCAAACAGAAACCATTACAATAGTCAGGGACACAATGGATGCATTGATGACAAGCTACACTCGTTCTGTCAGGAGAATTAATCGATATGTTCTTAATAATGAGATTTCAATTTTTATAAAGCTTGGAAATGGAAAAGGCAGAAAGAATTACATTGTCACTATCCATTGGGACCCCATATCAAAGTCATATGGTTCCACACCAAAGGGTCTTAAGGTAAAGAAGAATAAAACCGCTTTCAAAAAGAAAAACAAGAGAGTTGTGATTAATCGAGATGGTGGATGTCATAAAGCTTCTTTTGAACTTGAAATTGAAATCATTTAGATCGACAATTTTTTAAAAGCACATTATAACTTTCCAGAAGAACTATCGAGGCTGAAAAACCCATAGAACTTGAGACATTCACCGAACATGAGCTGAAGATGTTCTCAAAATGAGAGCCATATTTCAACAGCTTGTGGGCCCAATATCTTTCAAGCCATTGAATTTATAATTGGGAAAAATAAAAATAAAAACAAAAGGCCTAAATTAAATTTGAAGCAGAAAAATTAACACAAGCCCATAACAATAAAATTTTGGAAAGATAAGATTCTCGGTGGTCAGGATGTCGTGCATGCAAACTATATTTCTTTTGATGAGGACTCCAATGAGGAAAATTTGTAAATGAGGTAGAAAATCCAGAAGAATTTGTTGATATAGTCCAACCTGCTCCTATGAAATTCAAAGAAGGTGGGCAAGCGACAGTTGATGAGCTTAGAGAAATAATAAAGATCCCAGACTGTTCTTTGTCACTGCTTTATTAACTCTACAACAGTTAGGGCAATATGAGGAGCTTCTCAAAGAGTACAAAGACATTTTTGCATGGTGTTATCTAGATATGCCTGGACTTGATCCAAACGTAGTTGTTCATTAGATGGAAATATTTAGTGAAATGCCTTGTGTGAAACAAGGACAATGAAGGTTCTGACCTAAGCTTATCGTGAAAATTGAAGCCGAGGTTGATTAATTGATAAACTCCAGATTCATCCAAGAAGTCATAACTTGGCTTGTAAACATTGTATCCGTAATAAAGAAGAGGGTCAAATTTGCATTTGTATAGACGTTAGAGATCTGAATAATGCATGCCCTAAAGATGAATTTTCACTTTTGATCACTAAATTACTAGTGGATGCTACTACTGGCTATGGTCCATTATCTTTTATCGATGGTTCCTTAGAGTACAAACAAATTAAAATGGCATTCGAAGATGCAGAACTTAGTGTCTTCCGCACACCTAAAGGCATATACTACTATACTGTAATGCCATTTGAGTTGAAAAATGTATGAGCAACTTATTAAAGAGCCATGATAGTTATCTTTGATGATATGCTTCATAAAACATTAGAGTGTTATGTTGATGACTTAGTCTTGAAAACTAAAGAAAGATCAAATCATTTGCATGACCCCAAACAAATTTTCAATAGACTTAGAAAACATCAGCTCAAAATGAACCTGTTGAAATGTGCTTTTGGAGTAACATTTGGAAAACTCTTTAGGTACCAGGGAATAGCAATTGATCGAGATGAAATCAAAGCTATTGTTGAAATACCCGATCCACATAACCTTCGAGAACTATGTGGGCTACAAGGAAGATTCACCTACATACGAAGGTTCATCTTAGATCTCTCAGGGTGATGTTAACTATTTACAAGATTAATGCATAAAAAAGTGTCGTTCATATGGGACAAAGCTTGTCAGAATTCCTTCAAAAGCATATATGTTGTATCCTCAAGCCTTGTTGGCATCAGATCAAGGCAAGCCACTGATCTTGTACATCGCCATTTTCTGAAAGATGATTGGGTGCGTTATTGCCACAACATAATGATGAAGGGAAGAAAATTGCCTTGTACTACTTGATTAGAACTTTGGTGGAGGCAAAACAAAATTAATCCCCTGTTGAGAAAGTTTGCTTGGCCCTAATCTTCGCCGTTACAAAATTATGCATTACTTGTTGTTGCATTCGATAACTTTAATAATAAGGGCATACCCCTAAAATATTTACTGTTAAAACCAGCATTGCCACGTCTTCTGGCAAACTGGACAATCATTTTGTCACAATGTGACATCAAGTTTGAACCTTAAATGGTGATAAAAGGACAAGCCTTGGCAGATTTCCTAACAGTACATCGATGCTTGATAATATGGAGTTGCCAGAGGATCTACCTGATGAAAAAATGTTTATAGTCGAAACTTCTTCACCTTGGCAATTGCACTTTGATGAAGCAACAAAAAAACAGGGGGTAGGAGCAGTCGTCGTATTTATTACCCCTTTTGGACATTTAATACCCTATACATTCTCAATTCTTGCAATATGCTCAAATAATGTAGCGTAATATGAGGCACTGATTATTGGTCTTGGAATTGCTCTCGAGATGCATATTGATTGCTTGTGAGTTTTTAGTGATTCCCAGCTGGCTATTAAGCAACGTAATAATCAGTATGCAATCAAAAATTAGAATTTGTGTGGAGATTTCAAAAATGATAAAGCTGACACTTAGACAAAATTAGCAGCGTCATTAACATTTTCTAATGAAGGAAGATACAAATTATAGTACAAAAACACCGTTTTCTACCTCTAGCACTTGAAAGGATGGAGAAAACATGCTACAGTAATACCATTATAGTTTGTGATGATAAGGAAGAACAAGATTAGGGGAAACCATTTAATTATTTTCTACAGCAAAAAGTATTGCCTTCTGATAAGGAGAAGAGGGTGGAGATAAGAAGAAAAGTTGTTTGATTTGTATTCCTAAATAATTTTTTATATAGAAATGCTTTTGATGAAATATTGCTAAGGTGTCTGTCAAAAAAAGGAGGTTGTTCACGCTCTACATGAAACTCATTAGGAAACTTGTGGAGCCTACAAAACAAGTCCTAAGCTCGCAGCTCAGTTGTAAAGGTTAGGCTACTATAGCCCTACCATGGTTCAAGACGCTATGCGCTTTGCAAATACATGCTAGTTAAGTTAGATACATGGTGACTTTATACATCAACTGCCACAATATATTCATCCATATGTTATGTCTTGGCCTTTCGAAACATGGGGTATGGATGTTATCAGTCCTTTCAAACCTATCTATAAATCTCATAAATACATTGTGGCCATTGAAAACTACTTCTCTAAATGGTCAGAAGCAATACAAGCAAAAAAAAAACCTTTCATTTTCAAACCTATCTATAAATCTTATCTGCTTTTTGCTTTATTTTTCCTTTTGCGGGGTGAAAAAACTAGTCTTGTGTGGTTTCTGCTGAGTAGTTAAGTCTGCCCAAGGTTTACTAAGAAGCTATAAGGCATCATCTCAATGTAGCCTCATCGCCTCTCGGTTCTTCAGTTGGTCTACCCTTTGCCCAGTGTCCCAATCGAGCAATTGCCAAAAGCAAAAACTCATGGTAGGAGATATAAATCCCTGACAGCTCCCTCTTCTGTGCCGCAACTCTTTGCTAGAATCCAATTACTTATGAATTTTTCAGTTCTTCCTTTAGTAGCAATTAGCCACCAACCCTCTTGTTGAAGGAAGTTAGAGCATAAAATGTGGCAAATTTCCTAAAAATACCACATCATGTATCGCTATGGAGTAAAGTGAGAAATATAAATTTCAGCATGCTTTCTAGGTAGTATATTCCATCCTTAAATGGCCAAGATGAGGTGTTAAACAAGGTTTTATGTGAAATTCTGAAGAAGATGGTGTCAGAAAATAAAAGAAGTTGGCATGATCATTTTCCCTAAAGCACTTTGGGCTTACAGAACCACGGCGCACCACATCGACTCAGTGTACACCATACAACTTAGTTTTTGTTTCAGAATTTGTACTTCTCCTTGAGGTACAATTACCTTCGCTTAGAATTGCCACTTAATTACAAACACCAAATAAAAATGTGAAGATTAGGTGATGTGGGCATCGAGCACTCTTCTAGCATGGATGTTCGTGATAAGGACATTACGTTGCCAAGTGGACCAGTGACGCGTTCTCGAGCTAAGAAAATCAAAGAAGGAATGCTTGGATTTGTGAAAAGAATTATGGATGAAGATCGATTCAAGTTTCCAAATGATTTGAACACTTTTCCGAGGCCTAATGATGATTTAAGCATGTTGTCCAAGCAAGGGATGAAAGTCGTAATGATGCTCGAGAGTTGCGGAGACGAAACGATATCATTTTAAAAATAAACAACTTAGAATGGCAGTTTCGTAATTTAGTTATTTTCGGCTGATAATGGCAGTTTTGTAATTATTTCTATTTTCGGATTATTTTTATTTAGGGTTAGTTTTTAGCCTTAGGATTACCTTCCTAATTTCCTTAGGATTACTTTCCTAATTTTCTTAGGATTAGTTTCCTAATTACTTTATGGTTTAGATTGATTCTTGATCTAACCCTAGTCCTTATATAAA
>QANX01003900.1:52526-126971 GCA_003254975.1 Ochetophila trinervis
TTATTATTCTTGCTTTTCTTTTGGTATCTTTTCTTTCTTTGGTTAGGTTTTGAGATTGTGATAATTGCTTTTTGTTTTTCTTGCTTTGATTTGTTGTGTTTAACTCTAAAGTGCAACTTGATTAAAGAGATTGTGAGTGGTAAAAGGCTTGAGTGGTGAGCACATTGAGGGTAAAAAGCCAAAATTGTGTGAAACACGAGTGTAGTTACCATTAAAAAGAGTGAAACACGTGAGGGAGAGAAGTAAGGAAATTTTTCTTTTACTAATCTTGTTTTGTAGAAATTAAGATGTCACAAAGAGAAGGAAAAGAAGCCGCTCATTCCGAGGAAGAGAACGAACAGGAGATGATACCGGACATAAAGCTCTTATATAAGGCCTTCATAGGAGAATTTCGGAGGTTAAACATAAGGATGGATGAGTTAAATGATAAGGTAAATGAAGTCTCTATAACCGCCACAAATAACCCAAGTAGAAATGGTTCGCGGACTAGAGATATAGATCCATCGATTTCCGAGGATGATGAAGTCTCAAATCATTCAATGAGGAGACGTCCAAGGAGGGAGGAACTAAGGACTCGGAGACAAGAGCCGAGAGAAAGGACCATTCAAGGGGAGACATGACGCTGAAGTATATTTGGAGTGGGAAAGCAAGGTTGAACTAATTTTCGCTTGCCACAACTACTCGGATGAGAAGAAGGTAAGACTCGCCGCTGTAGAGTTTACCGATTATGCTTTGGTTTGGTGGGAACAATTATTGCAGACTAGGAGGAGATATGGTGAAGATCCAATTGTAACTTGGGGCGAGATGAAAAGGGTGATGAGAAGAAGATTTGTACCATCTTCTTATTACCGGGAGGTACACCAAAAGTTGCAGCGGCTCTCCCAAGGAACAAGGACGGTAGAAGAGTACCACAAGGAGATGGAGATGCTCCTAATCCGAGCCAACATAGATGAGGAACGAGAGGCTTCCATGGCTCGATTCTTAAGTGGACTCAATAGAGAGATTGCCGACACTGTGGAACTACATCCATATGTAGAGATAGAAGACTTGGTGAACATGGCAATCAAGGTGGAAAAGCAACTTAAAAGAAAAGGGACTACTCGAAGCTTCTCAAATTCCAATTCTAAATGGAATTTAAAGTGGGAGAAACCTGAGGACAAAAAGAAGAGCTTCGATTTCAAGAATAAGGATAAGAGTGCCAGCACACCTAAAGGTACTCCTAATTCTTCTTCTTCTTCTACTACCACTACTAGACATAGGGAGATAAAGTGTTTTAAATGTCAAGGGTTAGGACATATTGCTTCTGAATGTCCTAATAAGAAGACTATGTTGTTGAAGGGTAGTGAAATTGTTTCGGAGTCTGAGAATGACAGTGATAACGAAGTGCCACCATTGGAGGATAATTCTAGTGATGAGGAGAACATAGAGTATGCTATGAGGGGAGAGTCTCTAGTTGTTAGGCGAGCCTTAAACCTTAAAGTTAAGGAGGAGAGTCTAGAGCAAAGGGAGAATATCTTTCACACTAGATGTATGGTGAGTGGAAAAATTTGCAGTTTGATAGTGGATGGAGGAAGTTGTGCCAATGTAGCTAGCACTACTTTGGTAGAGAAATTGGGCTTGAAATGTGAGAAGCATCCTAATCCCTATAGGTTACAATGGTTGAATGACAGTGGGGAAGTGAAAGTAACCAAACAAGTGAAGGTTGCTTTCGAAATTGGAAAGTATGTTGATGAGGTTGTGTGTGATGTAGTACCTATGCAAGCCGGGCACATTTTGTTGGGTAGGCCGTGGCAATTCGATAGGAGAGTTGTTCATGATGGGCATAGGAATAGGTATGCTTTTGAGTACAAGGGGAAGAAGCACACTCTAGCACCTCTATCTCCAAAAGAGGTGTACCTTGATCAATTGAAGATGAATAAACCTACAAATGAGGATATGGGAAGTGAGACTAACAAAAAGAATGAGGGAAAAGAGGCCATGAGAGAAAAGAATAAAACTAAAGGCCCAATGGAGAGTCAAAACACTTGTGAGAAAAACATGAGTGAAGTGAGGAGTGAAAAGAAAAAGAATTTCTATGCAAAAATGAGAGATGTGAAAGGAGCATGCTTATGCAAGAGAGCACTAGTTCTCGTGAGGTTTAGGGAGTTTTATTTTTCTGAAGCTAACCTTAACCCATGTTTGCCTAGTATTTTTGTTTCTTTGTTGAAGGAATTTGAAGAAGTTTTCCCGGAGGAATTGCCCAAAGGATTACCACCAATAAGGGGCATTGAACATCAAATAGACTTGGTGCCTGGAGCGAGCCTTCCAAACCGACCGGCATATAGAAGCAACCCTGAGGAAACGAAGGAACTTCAAAGGCAAGTGGAGGAGCTTTTGGCATTAGGATATGTGCGGGAAAGCTTAAGCCCATGTGCTGTACCGGTGTTGTTGGTTCCTAAGAAGGATGACACGTGGAGGATGTGCGTGGATTGCAGAGCCATCAACAAGATTACGTTAAAGTATCGTTTCCCTATACCTAGGTTAGATGACATGTTGGATGAATTGCATGGTTCTTGTGTGTTCACTAAAATAGACTTGAAAAGTGGATACCACCAAATTAGGATGAAACCTGGGGATGAATGGAAAACTGCATTTAGGACTAAGTATGGTTTATATGAATGGTTAGTTATGCCATTTGGCTTGACTAATGCGCCTAGTACCTTTATGAGACTAATGAACCATATCCTAAGAAATTTTATAGGGAAATTCGTGGTTGTCTATTTTGATGACATATTGATTTATAGTAAAAATCTAGATGACCATGTAGAGCATGTTAGTGCAGTTTTAGAAGTTCTTAAGGAGGAAAAATTATTTGCCAACCTTAAAAAGTGTACTCTTTGCATTGATCGACTAATATTTCTTGGCTTTGTTGTGAGTGCACGTGGTGTTGAGGTTGATGAGGAAAAGGTGAAGGCTATCCGAGAATGGCCCACACCTAAGAGTGTTTCTGAGGTAAGAAGTTTTCATGGACTAGCTGGGTTCTACAGAAGGTTTGTGAAGGACTTTTCTACCATAGCGGCACCATTGAATGAGATTGTCAAAAAAGAGGTGGGGTTTAAATGGGGTAAGGACCAAGAGGTAGCTTTTCAAACTCTAAAAGATAAGTTATGTTCTGCCCCTATTCTTGTATTACCTAATTTTGACAAAACTTTTGAAATTGAATGTGATGCTTCTGGGATTGGTATAGGTGCTGTTTTATTGCAAGAAAAACGTCCCATAACATATTTTAGTGAGAAATTGAATGGAGCTCAACTCAACTACTCGACGTATGACAAAGAGTTGTATGCCATTTTCCGTGCTTTAGAGGTGTGGCAGCATTATTTGTTCCCAAAGGAGTTTGTGATTCACACTGATCATGAGTCGTTGAAGCATATCAAGGGGCAAGGAAAGCTCAACAAGAGGCATGCACGATGGGTTGAGTTCATAGAGACCTTTCCGTACGTGATTTGTTACAAGCAAGGTAAGAAGAATGTGGTGGCCGATGCTTTGTCTCGGAGGTATGTCTTAATCACTACTCTTACTTCTAAGCTCTTGGGTCTTGAACAATTAAAAGACATGTATGCTAGTGATGATGATTTTGGTGAAATATATGTTGCATGTGAAAATGGTACTTTTCATAAATTCTATTAACATGAAGGATTTCTGTTTCGTGGACATAGGATATGCGTGCCCAATTGTTCGATTAGAGAATTGCTTGTTAGAGAGTCACACAGTGGTGGTCTCATGGGGCATTTTGGTGTGCATAAGACCTTAGATATTTTATCCGAACATTTCTTTTGGCCACACATGCGTAGAGATGTTGAAAAAATATGTGCTAAATGTATTGCATGTAGACAGGCTAAATTTAGGTCTATGCCACATGGTTTGTACACCCCTCTTCCTGTGCCAACGGAACCATGGGTTGATATCTCCATGGATTTTGTTCTTGGGTTGCCGAGAACTAGGAAGGGTCGTGATAGTATATTTGTTGTTGTGGATAGATTTAGTAAAATGGCGCACTTCATTGCTTGCCATAAAACTGATGATGCAACAAATATAGCTGACTTATTCTTTAGAGATGTAGTGAGATTGCATGGGATACCTAGGACAATAGTCTTGGATAGAGATGTCAAGTTCTTGAGTCACTTTTGGAAAGTTTTGTGGGGAAAGTTGGGTACTAAGCTTTTGTATTCTACTACTTGTCATCCACAAACCGATGGACAAACGGAAGTGGTGAATAGAACTTTAGGTGCTTTACTGCGTTCTGTAGTTGGTAAAAACTTAAAATCTTGGGAAGATTGTTTGCCTTTTCTTGAATTTGCTTATAACCGTACTATTCATTCTTCTACTGGATTTTCACCATTTGAGATTGTATATGGCTTTAATCCTTTAACTGTATTGGATTTGATGCCTTTACCTTTGAGTGAACTTGCTAACTTAGATGGACAAAAGAAGGCGGACTTAGTTAAAGCTATACACGAGAAGGCCCGGCTACAGATTGAGAAGAGGAATAAGTTAACTGCGCAAAAGGCTAATAAAGGGCGCAAACAAGTGATATTTGAACCAGGTGATTGGGTTTGGGTACATTTGAGGAAGGAAAGGTTTCCTAACAAAAGGAAGTCTAAGTTAGATGCTAGAGGTGATGGACCTTTTCAAGTGCTTGAGAGGATCAATGACAATGCATACAAGATTGATCTTCCAGGTGAGTATAGTGTTTCCGCATCATTTAATGTTGCTGATCTTTCTCCTTTTGACATGGATGCAGATTCGAGGACGAATCTTTTTGAGGAGGGGAGGAATGATGTGGGCATCGAGCGCTCTTCTAGCATGGATGTTCGTAATTATTTCTATTTTCGGATTATTTTTATTTAGGGTTAGTTTTAAGCCTTAGGATTACCTTCCTAATTTCCTTAGGATTACTTTCCTAATTTTCTTAGGATTAGTTTCCTAATTACTTTATGGTTTAGATTGATTCTTGATCTAACCCTAGTCATTATATAAAGGGGGATCAATTCTTTTGTAAGACAGATTTGAGTTTTTAATCAATTGAGAGAATTAATTTTCCTATTGCTCCCAGGAGTGTTCTTGCAAGGTGAGGAATCAATTTCTTCTTCTTGTTGCATTAGGAGTTGAATTATTTTATCAAAGTAGAAATACTTTGTGGCGATTATTCTTCTCTTTCCCTAGCCTTCTAATCCACGTTTTTAGATACAAGTTATCTAAGGGTTTGGTAGGGCGGGTTCTTGTTTTCCAATTACTGTTCAATATTTCTTGTGTGTTTGGGGTTTCGGATTCTTTAATCTTGGGGTTCCGCATCATTAGGCTTGCCGAGCATGAAGCACTAGACAAAAAAAAGTTCGTAGCTCAATAGAGGCTCGAAATTCATGAAGCATAAGTGGTTGGCGCTTTCAATAAAAAAGTAAAGTTCAGATCTTTCATATGTGGGGATTTAGTCTTAACAGTAAAGCAACCAATCGTCGTCACCAGAAAGATGCAAAGGAAATTCGAACCAGAATAGGACGGACATTCTGTTATCACTAGGTCTTTCAAAAGGGAGCATATGAACTTTCCAATTCTGAAAGGCAATTCATCTATCTATGCATCAACAAAAATTTCATCTAGACTATCTATGCTTAAACATTTTGATGTAAAAAACAAGAAAAAAAATGTAGAAGCTTAAAGAAATGATTTTATCCATGTTAAAGCGTACGTAGGTTGCCTAATTATACACTATGTCCAGTTTGAATTTCAAAAAAATATATATATATATATATATCAATTTCCAAGTGGAACTACAGATGGCTTGATCCTATATTAGGTACATAGGCAATCTAAAATTTTTTTGGATGCAACCACAGCAGCAAAAGAAATTTCTTTCTCCTTTGCTTGATGTATATGTAATGAGCAATGTAAATATTTATTCATTCATTGTGTGCTTAATAAAAAAGGGAAAGCAAAAGGTTGATTGGTAATGTAAAATGTCAATTACACTAAAAGTTGACAAAAGGCAAAGGTAAACAAAATCATAAAAGACAAAAACAATAATAATTTCCAGAAAAACTAAATAGACATCACTGCCAAAAACTAATCAATGATTCTATAACCTTGTGGAGGTACTCGGTGCAAGAGTTTTTCAAGTCCTTCACCTTCTAAACTTCTCTTCATTAGCATCAATTCTGGATTGTTGAAGCTTTTCATTAAGATTCTGCTGATCCTATAGACAACTTTAAAAGATTTGAAATTCTTTTGAAGAGATCACTTTAGGCCCTCAAATTTTTACTTATATGTTGTACCTTTAATTCCATTGTAATGACTTCCCCTTAGTCACTATATTCCTCTCCAAATCTAATTTGGACTCTACTTCTTTTGCTGACAAAGAAGCCATGATAGATTGGCATATTTCATGTATGGATTAGTTTTTTAACTTGGTCTTCTTCAAAATCAGTCATGGACCCAAGTATCACAGAATCTGCAATAAACTCCTCAGCCATATCAAAAATCTGATTAATGGCATTTACAAACCAATTAGTTTCATATTGCCTCAAGCTCACGAGATTAGTCATGCCATGCAATAAAGTCAACAATCGTGATATCCTAGGCTTAAAACTCAACATCTCTTGAAAATATACAATGGCTGCCAGTTTTTCCAAATGCCTTCCATTTGATCTACCAAATACCTCTGCGTAATGGGTCCACTGTATGATCAAATTCTCGAGAAGCTGACTTTGAGACAATGCCACAGAGAGCTAAAACATCAAAAGTAATTTTTTGTCTGGGTGAGAAATCGCTATAAAGATCAATAGCAGAGTCTTCATCTGTTCCATAATCAACAAGTTCTTTATTTTTAGCAGCCTTGTAAGTTACAGCTTTAATCTCTACTATTTTAGTAGCCATGGTATCAATAGGTGGAGCCACAAACAATTCAAGGTTTTTTTTTGCGCATCATCTTTGAAATTGATTATTGGTTTAGTTGAAAAGTCAATAGTTAGTATCTCAGAAGCAAAATTAGATGTACTAGTAGACCTTCGAGGACTAGTAGACTATGCTCTTTTGGAAATCATATCAGTAACATCATTTGGTGGTGGCCCTCCATGTGCACTATTAGATCGAAAGAATGTATCATCAAGGTTAGCAAAAATGAGTTTTGATCCCTTATCACAAATACCATATTTTTCTTCGTAAAAGGATATTTTGTCAAAGCCATGTGGATTCTTCTTACTAATTTTCCCAAGTAAAGATCTTTTCTTTCTAACAAGTAGGGGTGACAATCGTGTCATTCATGTCAACCCGTTATCTGAAGCGTGTTAAACAGGTTGACCTGTCTAACCCATTTAAATAAAATATTATTATTATTTATATTATTTTATACTTTTTACATTATAATATATTAAAATATATATTTGTTTATCATTATTTTAATTTTTTATGCACTAATTTAACTTATTCGTGTCAATTTCGAGTTATGCAGGTCAATTTAAACGAGTCATTTTTGAGTCGTGTTTCGTATCATGACCTAAATTGCCACCCCTACCACCAAGTACGCTGCCATTGTCTGGCATAATTGGGGACATGGAAGCAAATTTGAGTCCATCTTCACAAGATCAAAGATTGCATGATAGCAACTTTTATCCCACACTACGCCCTTAACTGGACTTTGAACCTATGTTTGTTTGCTGGAACACCTTGATCTAATCCAAATTGACGAGCAAATATGTTAGGATAGTAAAGTTAGATATAAAATTCGTACCTACCCTCACAGGCAACACAGTAGGTCGCATCGAAACTAGTACCTCAAAATGAGCATCAAAAAAATCTTCATTATCCAAATAGTCTAAACTGTTCAATCCAGTGAAGGCATAGGGTCGATATCAGACATACTGTGTGTCCCTCAAAATACATCGACTCTCATTCAAGCTCAAAGATATAGTTGAAATGGTAGCATACTTGTGTAAATGGCAACATCCAATAGGAATTTGACTAGATCCACAACCTTTATAAAAAGGTTTTAAAATGTTCAGCAAGCCAGCTAGCCACTTAATGCATTGGGAAGACAGCAAAAGAGACTCAGATCCCACATGGATGTGTAGCAGATACACTAAGAACATGGTAAACGTACCCCAAAACTAATGTTGCAAGCGAGACTTTGATTCTATGTGCCATCAATGATGCCATAAACAAATTCTCACATCTAACGATAAACTTTTCATGTGGGAACATAAATCTGCTAAGCCATAAAGATAAGAATGCAGTAAATGAGCCATCTTTTGATACCTTTAAATCCATGTCTAGAGGTCATAGAGGGTCGAACAGATCTCTTATGAGGTCATGAAGAAGATGAGCCAGATGCACGAGGTCGTGAAAATGAACTAGATGCAGAGATGAAGATTCAGTCTTTGTCCCATTATAAATCATCAAGCCTCTGTAATAATATTCCATCGATTGTTCCCAAGGAATATTCTTACAATTAAGAATAGCACAAAGACAAGCATGAATTCTTAAAAGCACTACAATGATTAGGTGATATTCCAGTTCTTCAAGGTCATATTTGCTGAAGAGTAGTTGCCTATTTGTTGGAATAAATTCCTTATCTGGTGCATCCAGAGTAGGTAAGCCCCCGATGACCTTCAAGACATGTAAGGAAAATCTCATTTCTTCGCCACTTTGATGGAAAGTATTGGTCAAAGGTCCCCATAACTCTGAAAATTCCTGCAAGACATTTGGGTCTATAAGAAAGGAATATTGTGACTCCGCAATTGCTTCATAAATTCCAATTTGATGCAGAATTCTTTCATGGTCCCACCAAATTGACTCAGTTCATTCCGTTATATAATCCTGGTGATATCCTCTTCTTTGGAAATTAAAATTTCGTGATAAAACTTTTTCACCAAGAAACTGATTCAGCGCTGGATAGAAATCTAGAGTAATTGTACGTTTCTTATCCCCATCCGTCTTATTATTCACCTTTTGGAGAGTGATAGATTTGAAGTGCTTTCCAAAAATATGAGTACCATTAACCACATGGTCCTCATTGACCATTGAGTACTTGAAAAAGCTTAAATTAAAATCAGCAATGTCATTCAAAGAAACTAACTGGGATGCTAGGTGGTTCAAATCCAATGGAAGAATTAGCTCAATCAATGAGACAAATCACTTGTAATGTCAAGCTCCTAACCAAATTCATCAGGAGCTCATTGGGAGCCTACGTTGTCATTGTCATCTGGAATTTCTGAGTGATGTTTGCTTGATATCTTCATTGCAAATGATCTAAAACATAAAAAACGGGGCAAACAAAAAAGGCAAACAAAAAAAATTTGAGCATTGCACTCATATATAAATTTCGTGTACATAATTAAAGGGGGCAATTGTTAAACGAAAAAAATAAAAATAAAATACTATTTTTTTTAAGATAATATAGTCTATTTATCTTTTATAACAATAAAGTGATTATCAAAAATCAAATTTTAAAATCCAAAATTGAATTTTTGAAATTAAAATTTGATTTTTTTATCTTTATCAAAAGTTCTCCCACCTTTCTTTATAAATTGGAAGAAATTTCATCAAGTGAAAAAAAGAGTTAGAAAGGTAAAGAAAAACACCGATTAGAGGATAAAAAAAAAAGGGAAAGAGAGGTAAAAAAAAAACACCCGTTAGAGAGTAAAAAAAAGGGAGAGAAAAAGAAAAAAGAATAAAAATAAAAAGTTATTAAAAGTTTTCTTTTTCTTTTCTTTTATTCATTTGTATCAAAATATGAGAGTAAGTTCCATAAGCACATTTCAGTCCAGCTTTTTTTTCATCCTATGATACAAGTGGAAATTATTATTATTTTAAAACAAATTGTCTGCTGATTGGATGTTTGTTTTTTATTCTCTTCCAAAATTGTTTTTATTTTATTTTTTTATTTTCTGTAATTGCATAAAACTAAAAGAGATTCTATGATCCTAGTGATCTGGATTTATTTTTTATGATGATGGAAATAAAAAATAATAATAAAAATAGATATTTCCAAATTTACCTGCTTTTTGTATTTGAATGACCATTGTTTTTAAAAGATATAAAGGACAAAAATTTACCCTTTCTACAAGATAAAGACGATCTTTTTTCACCAAGAAACAAAAAAAAAAGTAATCATTTTTTCTGAAAAATATGTTTGAAAGGAATAAAAAAACAATGATGTTTTATAGGGCAAGACTAGAGTGCAACTCTCAATGGTTGCATTAAATAAAACCCCTCACTTTTGACTTGTAACGTATTTAACCGGTAAAAAAAAAAATTAACTGCTTTTTTTTTTCCACCTCTTCCTCTTCCCCAGCCCTCCCATCAGTTCTTCCCATTTGAAAGTGAAACTATTCTCCCCTGTTATTGTCTGTTATGAATAAGCAGAGTTAGCGGCGAAGGAAAACAATTTCGGCTTCTTCCATCTTCTTTGAACGGTAAGCCTCCAAAGTTGTATTGATTTTTTTTCTCTTTGGTCTTCCATTTGTTCCACAACTAGCCGGACCGGACTTTTGATGTTAAAAAAAACCCCACATTTTTGTGACTTCTATGACGGTTTCATACCGTATTATTTGTTAAATTTGTTCTCTTCTCCCATTAATTTCTCCCGGTTCATCATGAAATTTGCAAAAAAAAATTGTTTTTTCTTTTCTCCCTTCCTCACGATCATATCCACTGGTTGGGGTTTGGTTAAATTTTTTTTTTCCTATTTTCCCCTGTTCTTCCGTTAAATTTAGTGTTACAAGTTTGCACTGAAGAAGTTAAGACAATATTCCAATTTGACTAAAAAGCAAGTAAATTTTTATTATTTCGTAATTGCTTGATGAATGTTTAATTGATAGTTTGTGATTTTCTAATGCATAATAGGTAGGCAAAGCAATTTATCATAATCAAATCTAGGACGCAATACATTGTCCATCTTTAAAAATGGAGGGTGAAGGTAAGTACTATGATAATGTGTGATTGTATTTGTATTTTTAAGTACATTGAGTATTCATGGGTTTATTTCATGTCATATGATGTTGTTTGTGTGATAAAGGGTTAAATGTGGGTTGTATAAGTTTAGTTGTTGCCGTTTAGAGATAGACAATATATAAAGGTTGGTATATGGATACCATAGATTTAAGGTAAATTTTGAAGAGATACCCCGCTATTTACACGGGTGATCCCGCATATAAATAAGGGGTAAAAGGCAAAACATCACATGGGTTCTTCACCCGACCACCATTGGGCGAAGTGCGAAATGCATTTGGCAGCCACAACGTAAAAGGATTCCTTCTAGCATTTCAGGTGAAATACTACGACATAGCGTGTTTCAGTACGCCCGTATATATAATATACATATATATATATTGTATATAAATTGGATCCGGTTTATACTTACCACTATATCTAATGTTGGTGTATATATTTACTTGAAATTTTGGCTAATGTTGTAGGTGTGGGCTTATGAGAGTATCCCCAAGCTAGGGGATGATGGTATTGCATGTAGGATTTCCCAAGCAGTTCCTCGTCTTTTGGGGTGGAAGGCAACCAGCCACCTGACTTACGAAGGCCTTAAATACGCAATATTTGATAATAAAAAAATGTAATGTTCTTTTAACACTAAACATTTGAATGGCCGTATAGTGTTCATAAAATCCACATCCATTAACCATGTTAGTATTAATATGTGGTGCAACTTGAAGTGCATTGGACATTATGTCCAAGGGATGATGAAATGAGCCAGGCATATATGACCGTATTTACTACTGGTCATCGCAAACGTAGATGCCAATTTCCATTGATTGTGGAAGAACTTGATGAGACAGCACAGGAAAATGCTGCAGCACCTTCGGCACATGCAACCAGTGTGCAACCACACCCATCAACCGACGACCGCAGTGACAACATGGTAAGTCTTGGAAAACCCTAAATACAAAATAAATTTTATTGGTGATTTATTGCAGCTGATGGGTAAGTTGACATATTTACATTTTGCAGGGGTCATGTGGCAGATGGAAACAATCCTGGCACGACTTGAAAGGGTGGATCAAAATGTTGACCTCATTGGCCGCCAGCAATCAGTGATTGAACAACGTCAAGATTAATTCAGTAGTCGCATTGAGGCAATGCAGGGTCAGATGAACGATATAAATAGCAAGCTTAATGCTATACTTGAAAAACTAAGCGGTCAGGTTATTTTCCATAAAAATGTTTACCTACAAATGTTTACGCTTCGAGTATTAACATAAAAATTGTTTATCTTAAACACTCCATGTGTGTCGCAGTCGATGCCACACGAGACGTTATCGCCTAATGATTCTTCACCACCACTGGCGCATGATACATCACAGCATGTGGATCAATCTCAACATGCTCTAGACATCGAAGTGGTGCATCAAGGTTTACTTGCTGCGATCAATGATGATCAGTCGAGGCAATTTGAGTCTCCGCTGCCCATCAATCAACCTTTTGCGATGTTACAGTCGGAAGGGGGTCATACGATCGAGGATCGTGACATGTCGACGCCAACCACAGTCACTACGCCAATTGGTATTGATTTGCATATACATATTGACGATGATCTTGATTGGATAGTGTTAACTGATAACAGTACAATTGATATGCATAAGCAGGAAGAATGCATGCCATATCAGATTTGGGCAACCTATGATGTTGAGGACTTGGGGCAGTTTATAGGGCCAGTAAGTCGAGCAGGACGCGAATACAAACCATCTGAAGTTACAAAGAGTCCATGGGTGGATCCAGGGGCACATTGGAAAGCAACTAAGAAATGAAACCCGATGTCCAAGCCTACAGATGATGAGCTCGTTTCCTTCCGTGATTGGTACTTGAGGAGCAAGCCAATGACAACAACTGATATAGAATATGGTAACGTCCCACGGACGTTCTTTAATGGAATTTTTCGGCCTAGAGGTTCGCTTCAACCTCACGTGAGTTTCCTGCCATTTTTAATACATAATATTAAACATAATTAGTAAAAGTGGTTAATTTAAATTCGCAACATTTTTTATGTAACTATGGACGTGCAGCACATTGACGCATGCCTATTCCACATCAGAAAGAGAATGTACAAGACCCGCGAGGCATTTTCAGAGCCTTGTGCCATTTTGGATTGCATGTTGTGGGTGAGTTGTGTACTGTCCATGTGTCTTATGAAATTAGTGTAAAAAAAAAAACATCGTACAGTCCTACTAATCATATTTTGACCTCTATTTGCAGCAAGCTATGTTTATACGCCACAAAGATAAAATCGATTCACTGTTGGAGATTAAGGCTATCAACATATTTTGTCAGGCATTCAAAGGTGAATATCCTATATACAGTCGATTGTGGTGGACATGTGACTATGTAAGAATTTTTTTGTATTTTATTAATTGATACCGTCGAAAACTCATAGCTATCCATGTGACATGAACATTGTGTTAACTAACATGAAAACCAAAATTGTAGTTGCTAATGCCGGTTAACAATGGCAACAAACACTGGCTCGTCGCACACGTCGACATAACTAAGAAGCATGTAGACCTGTATGATCCATCCGTGTCCAATACAACATCTCATTTCCAGGAGGAAAATGCCACATGCATATTTCATTTGATACCAAAAATATTGCATGTTTTTGAAATTTACAAACACCGACTGGAAATCACAGACAGTTTAGAGCCATATACGATTAGAATGATGTATGACACATTTGCCCAGCAATCAGTGAGGTACATTGAACGCAGGTTGTTATTTAAAATCGTATTGTACAAGTCTTCATGGTCTATATCTCGCGTATGTTTGTTAAACTTGTTTGTGACATAATAAATATGTGGTTTTCATGTAGTGGGGATTGCGGGATGTTCGCTTTGAGATGGATTGAAAACAAATCCGGTGGACTACCAGTCAATATTGTGGAAAAAAGTATTACTGCCATGAGAAAAAAATAAGCAGTAGGGTTGTTCCACCGAAACCTCAAGATGGAATGTATGACAAGTATGCAACATTTTAATATTGTTGTATATTGTAATATAACATGGTTGTATGTTTAATTGTAATATTTAGTTAATTTTAAACAGTGCTACCTATTTGTACATAATATATGCATATTGAGTTTATAATTATGTACCAAAAAATCAATTTTTCTTTACCATATAAATGGTAGAACTTCAAAGTCAATGAAATAGTGTCCCAAATGACTACAAATTATGTATCCAAAAATCAAATATTACCTTTGAACTTCAAATATATTAAATCAAATATAATATAAGTATGTAGCGCAAAATGTAATGCTACACTTAATTATGCAACCCTAAACAAAAAAGTCAACATTCTCTTCAATTTATTTTACTAACATTGAGAACAAATAAGACCAAAATCAACAAATATAACATCGTCCTTAATGAGCAATATAGATTATATTGATTCTAGCATTTATCTATGTCAAAGTTAGTCCCTTAAAAAATGTTCCTAGTTGCCACCAACCATATAAAATTTATTCTACATCTTTTGTATTTAAATATTGTGATACAGTGGAAGACTATATGAGTACAATGATACTAAAATGAAGTATCATCAAATCATAATGAGTATTATAATTCATAACAAAGTACCATAGTCCATTACGTCCATTTTGAAGTATTGTGAACCATCAATAATCACATTTGATTATAGCAAAGTATTATTTATCCATGTCAGTGTAATATTTTACCACTTTGAGTATTATCAAATATAATGAGGTACTAAACTATCCATAATATAGTAATATCATCCATATAGAAGTACTATTTTTTATATCGAGTACAACTGGCCATTATGGATAACAATAGTCCTCATAAAGTCATGTCAAACCATAATAGAGTACTATTACAAATTGGACCATAATAGAGTAACATATAACTATAATGTAGTATATATTACCAAAATAAAGTATTATTATTCATATCAAAGTAATGTTGACTTTTACTTTTTACATTGTCCATAATATGTCACATTAGACCATAATGAGATAATTGAATATCATAGTGAAGTACTATTATCCCTATAGAAGTGACATCGTCCTTTATTGAGTAATATTGGTCATATTTGATCATATTTATCCATTTTATAGTAACTTTAGTCCATGATGAAGTAATGTTGACTTTATTTTTCACTTTCTCCATAATGTCACATTTGACCATAAAGAGATAATAGAATACCATAGTGAAGTATTATTGTCCGTAGAGAAGTGACATTGTCCATTGATAAGTAATATTAGCCAAAATGGGTCATATTTATCCATTTACTAGTACATTTAATCCATCATGAAGTAACGTTTACATTTATTTATTTTTTAAACAAAATTTTAATGTATATTTTCATTACTACCCCACATCATGTAGTCCAGGGACCCCGAGTCCTGTTGCAGAGTATTTTTTTTTTCAGGAAAGGTCAATTTTTCAACTATGTGGCACGTTTTCATCTATTAATTTTTCATAAAAATGGAAAAGTCTTGCCTTGAAATTTGTGAAATCATATTTCATTTTTCTCCAAAGTTGTTATTTCTTCCCGCCTCTTTTTTTTTCCCTTCATTTTCTTTGAAACCGGCAACTTGTTTCATCTTTTTAATTCTTTTTGTCCATACCATGTGTCACTCAATAGCATAATTCTCTCCCCTTCAATTTTTTTTGAAAGGTTTCACTCTAGCATTCTTCTGTTTTATATGGTTATCGATGACTAGATCCTACTAGTAAAAAATTTGGTCCAAAGAAAAGAGAAGGCTTATTTTTTTTTAAGAAAGCAAAATAAAAAAAATAAGCAAGCTATTTGACCGTGAGAATAAAAGTACTTTTTGTACTGCCACCAAAGAAAAAGATAAGTTGTTTGACCCATTTAAAAATCTCAAATATATATATATATATTAAACAAACAAAAAAGTCAAATCAAATTAAGTATTCAAAATTTATGTAAAACTTCGATAAAAATTTGGCACTGTTTGTCTTTTCTTGATGTACGTAGAAATTTGTCTTCTTCAATTAATTATTTTTCATTGTTGCAAAAAAAGAAATACTAAAATTCCAGTTAAAAAAAAGAGGTTTTGGTTTGTGATGGAGAAGAAAATATATTTTTTTGCAGTCAAGGAAGTTTGTATTAGAGTGGTCAGGTTTTTTTTTTCATTTCTGATAAAGACCCTAAGTCATTAGAAGCTATGCAACAACCACCCCATCATTTTGGCAATAAAAATAGGTACTAGTCCCCTTTTGATAACTCTGCATTCAAAATGAAAGTAGAGATCCAAATGTTTGATGGACATTTTGAAATTGAAGAATTTCTCGACTGGTTAAGTGTTGTGGAAATATTTTTTTGAATATATGATTGTACCAGAAGATAAAAGAACCAAACTAGCTATTTATCGGCTCAAAGGATGAGCTAATGCTTGGTGGGAACAACTAAACACCAATATACGGAGGCAAAGAAAACAAGTCATCACCACTTGGCCAAAAATGAGGTAGAAAATGAGAGCTCGGTTCCTCCCTCATAACTACAACAAATTTCTATTTCAAAGGTATCATCGATGCACACAGAGTGGTCGAAGTGTAGAGGTGTATACCAAGGAATTTTGTCGCTTGAGTGCCCGCAATAACCTCAATGAGACTACTAAACAACTTGTTGCTCGATATTTGGCCATATTAATACCTTCAATCCAAGAGAAGCTGGAATTGAAGACCATTTGGAAACTTGATGAAGCCATCAGCCTTGCCAACAAAATAGAGAGACATGCATTAAGAACTATTCGAACCCCTTCCAAATGGTACAACTCACAGGTAGCCAAACCTGATCCCTATCAACCACCCCTTTTTCAAATTTAAAACCCATAGACTATACTACCAAACCCCCATTCAAACCACCAACTATCAATCCACAAACACTTAACCCTTATAGTAAACCCAACTCCATCAAATGCTACCGATGCAGCTAGCCTGGACATAAAACCAACGAGTGCCCTCAAAAGAAAAAAGTCAATTATGCCATGCCAAATGATACCTCTAGTGAGTATGGAGACTGTGAAGGAATGCTGACACTCAAATTGGGGAAGATGTGGATTATGTAGCTGAAAACAGTGGCATTCCCCTGGTGGGAGTTATCCAAAAGGTTATGCTGACTCCTTGACAGTCCCAAGACACTTAAAGGAGCTCTATTTACATAACTAAATGCACAGTGGAAGGTAAAGTTTGTGACATCATTGTGGACGGTGGAAGCAGTGAAAACATTGTCTTAAAAACCCTAGTGCGAGTGCTTAAGTTACCAACCATGCCTCACCCTAACCCCTACTCAGTTGGATAGGTTAAAAAAAATTGTGAACTCCGAGTGATTGGAATTTGCACAGTGACACTCAGCATCGGGCAAAACTATAAAGATGAACTCCTTTGTGATGTGCTAGATATGGATGCCTGTCACATTTTCTTAGGCAGACCGTGGCAATATGATAAAAACACACTCCATGATGGGAAAGCTAATACCTATGCTTGCAACTGGCATAACAAGAAGATAATCCTCATCCCTAGCAAGACCCCTCCAGCTTCTCTGAGCCACACACCTCCTTCCAACCCAAGGAAACTACCTTCTACTTCTCCTTCCTTTAAACCTACATTCCTAACTATTTCTGGCCAACAATTCCATCAAGAATTCAACACCAAACAACCCATCTATGCCCTCCTATTCACTGCCACCTTAGGAACCACCACCCCTTCAATCACTACAACCCTACCAACCCCTATCCTAGACTTATTACACAAATACCAAGCCATTGCCCCCCAAAGACCTCCCTGACTCTCTCCCTCCTCTCTAAACCATCCAACACCAAATTGACCTCCACCCAGGTGCCAAAATTCCAAACCTACCCCATTACCGAATGAATCCAACAGAAACCCAAGTGCTCCATCATATCATTGAAGACCTGCTAAAGAAGCAATTGATAAAGGTCAGTTTAAGCCATTGTGTTGTCCCAGCACTCCTAGTCCCAAAAAAAGATGGCTCATGGATGATGTGTGTTGACAGCTTGGCTCATGGAGGATGTGATGAAGACAAAGATGTTTTTATTACCGTTAATGTGTTTTCTTTCTTTTAATTGTCGTTTCAGTCTTGTACGAGTCTTTTGTTACCGTTACTCGCTTTTAATTTTGATTGGTTGTTAAGAGTTAATGAGACAGTGTCGTCTCATGTCTTAGCAATGTTTTAAGTAGGACGACATCGTCTTGGCGGTTAGTCTCAATAATGATGGTGTCCCATGTTTGTTTGCGTTGTCTGCAATGTGGCAATTTTCGGTTACTTAAAGCTACGTCGTTTTGGTGTTAGTTCAGTAGTGTAAGTAAGAGAGTCGTCCTCAACCTCGAGTCAGTTGGAATATATACATTTTATTACAGTTTTGTAATCTTGAGCCATGGGCTCTGTTAATCAATGAAAATCATCGATGAACTCAGGTTAACTTGACCTAAGCTTTCTTCCATTGCTTCTTAATCACTTTCCAAATTTTAGACTTCCTACGTCAGGATGACTAGTTATAGTAATCGTTAAATAATATCTATCTCATTTATTACTTTATTTAGGCACTTAGGATGAGATAATACTTATTTATTTATTTTTATTTTAAGTATCAGGTTTATGAACTTTTATGTTTTATGTTTTACAATGAATAAATATTAAACATTTTTCTCACAAACAAGCTTTGTATATTAAACCCTTTTTATATGTCCGTAAAAAATACAAGAAATAAGTTCATACAATGGTATTTTTGTAAACAATAAAAATTGCATTAATTATTTTGTTAGTTTTAGTTCTTTTTTCTCCTTTCTATTAGTAATCATCCAAACAACAACTATTAAAAGTCTTTTCCTTTCCTTTCCTTTCATTTTCTTTTGTATATTTTCTTTATCTTTCCCTCTTTCAATCCAAACATAGTGCAAGAGTTAAGGTTCTTTTTGATTTTTTTAATTTTTGTTTTCTAAATTTCAGTAGTTTATTATATTTTGTTGTTGTAATAGTTTAATATTAATGGTATGTAAACTTTGTTATATTAGTTTAAATTTGGAGTTAGAATACTGCATTATTGTAATAATTTAGTAAAAAAAATTTTGTTTTGTTTTAGTTTAATATGTTTTTTTTATTATCTTAAAATTGGTGATGGATGGATATTAGTATTTAGGCATTTACTAGATTATAAGCGTAACTTATTTTATTTAATAATTTATGTGTTAGTTTTCGAAAAGAAAACGTAAGATTTTTAAATAAAGTTTAAGCCCAACAAATTTTTGCGGCAAAAAATAGTCCAAATGTCAAAGATTTAAAGTAAAAAAACTAAAAAATTAAATTTTAAAAAGCTTCAAAAAATTAAATAAAAGACCTAAGCCAAACTGATTAACCAAACCGATCCAATCCAATACTGGCAATACTGGATTGGATTTGATGTATAGATCAAATCGGATTGGATTGAAAAAAAACCGATTACTAATTGAATTGGATTAGTAATTTCCAAAATAATTCAGTTTCGAACTGATAAAAACCAATGAAGAAAACAGAACTCATACACATCATTGTGATAAGTTAAATAAGACAATAAACTCCTAACAAGAGCAAGGAATCTCATTAGCTTTAAGAAATTCCTAACAATAAGCAAAATTTTACATTATAGTTTATGTCAGAATACAAAAATTATATTAAATAATAAGACACTATGCATGTTCCAGGTGATCCTTATGAAATCGTAAACGGTTATTTCACACATAAAATAAAATAATATAATATAATATAAAAGAAAAAAAGAACATTTTGTTTTTTAATTATCAAGAAAAGTAGACTAACTCTTCTTTTTTACATAGAATTTGTGTGTAACCATACTTAGAAAAAGAGTAGCCCATTTATGACTTCCCATTCCCCTGCCAAAAGTTGAAAAAGCTTCGAAAAGAAAATGTTATTCTCCAATATGGCTCATAAATAAATATTCCTACTCCAGTTTAAAAGAAATGGTCTTAATACACTTTATTATTTTCTAAAACTAAAGTTGTTTACATAGTAATTTTTACAATTAAGTTATTTAATTGATACTTTATAATTTGAAAAAAATTACACATTTATCAATTTGAGTTAAAATTGACAAATTCCATCAACTTAGAAGTCACATGCTGCAAGTGATATCATGAAATTGGTCTCTTCTTTTTTTATTGTACTAAAAATTAAAAAATTAAAAAGAAAAGTTTGAAATTCATTTACGTCTTTGTCTTTGTCTTTCCTTTTTTTAACTTTTGGTACAGTTAAAAATGAAGAAACCAATTTTGTAGCACGTGGCTTCTAAGTTGATGGAATCTGTTAATTTTAACTAAATTAGACAAATGTGCAACTTTTTTCAAATTACAGGGTATTAATTGCACAAATCAATTGTAAAGACTCATAGATAACAAATTCAATTTTATAGGGTACTAAAGTGCATTTAGACCAAAAATATCACACATCTTTGACTAGCTTTGGCGGTTTGGCCAATAAAAAAGAAAAAAAAGGTTAAGTGAGTTTTAATATTTTTAAAATTTAATTTATTCATATAGGGGTCACTACAATTAATTTATACAATTAATACTTTTATATTTATAAAAAGTTACACTTTAGTCCAATTGAGATTAAACATAACATATTTTGTTATTATTGCATTTTAGTAAACTCTAAAAAAAATTTCTTTACCAATTATTTGAAATTTATTTTCACCTAATGTTTTCCATTTAAAAACTTTTATTTTATCTTAAATTGCTAAATAATTATTATTAATCATTAATTTTTTTTATTCTACATACTTCATTATGAAATTTTTTTTATCTAATTTTTTTCATCCTAAAATTCCTGAAAGAAATATATTTATGATGAAATTTTTTTTTTATTCTATATATTTTTCATAAAAAAAAATCAAAAATATTTTTAGGATGAAAATAAAAATGTCATGATATATACATTTTAGCAATTTAGGATATAAAAATTTAGATGAAAAAAATTTAGAAGAAAAAATACTTTAGGATTAAAAAAACTTTATCGATGAAAAATTATATAGGATGGAAAAAAATTTCATGAGAGAAAATTATATATGATGTAATAAATTTTTATGGTAAATAATTTTTTTAACAATTTAGGATGAAAAAATTAGATAAAAAAATTTTAGATAAAAAATTTAACAAAAAAATTTAGAAGAAAAAATAATTTTTAGCAATTAAAATAAAATAAAAATTTTAAAATGGAAAAAATTAGTTGAATTTTTAAAATATTTTAGAAAAAAATAAAAAGTGCTAAAGTAGATTAGTTAACGAACTTTAAATGGACTAAAATATAATTTTTTATAATTATAAAGTTATTAATTGTTTAAATTAATATTACTCGACTCCATATAAACAAATTAAATTTTAAAACGTACTAAAATATATTTTACCTTAATAACAAATAAAAAACAAATGAAAAATATAATACTCCAAAATTTAAACTCGTTAAAATTAATTTTTCTAAATGGGATTAAATTAATTTTGGAAGATAAATTTATTTGGATAATTTTGTTTTGAGAGACTAATAATTTTTGGGAATTTTATTTTAAGTTAAGGAATCAAAAGTCCATTTTACCCATGTTCTTGCAATTTAGGTAAAGATGAATTGAGGTCATTTTGGTAAAAGAGCATTAAAAGAGTGCAAGGGCAATTCTATTCCTCATTTTTTGTTTAAGGAGGGTTTAAGAGTGAGAACATTTTAGTAAACCCCTCTCTAAAAAATAAAAATAAAATGTCTTTATCTTGGCCTCCCCGCCGGTAGTGGACGAGGGAAAACAAGAAATTTGCTTCAAAATCTTGGCTATCCAGTTGATTAAACCAGAATTTCTTGACGATATTGAGCTATAGAATCAAATGGTTTTAGGCTAAAAACCACCCAAAACCCCTTAATTCCTCCCACCCGTGAAACACAAACCCACCGAAAATTCCCTATTCCGGCAACCACTTGGCCGGAAACTTGTATTAACCTCCTTCTCTCATCACCCTCAACCTCTCTACCTCTCTCGTGGTTTGCATGTTCAAGAAAACTAACCCATGGAGAGTTTCCATTTGAGCACCTCATTGAAGGTTTTGGGAAATAACGTTTTTCTTCAGTTTTAGAGCCTAATGTTCGGTAAGCAAGCCTCTCATTAACTGTTCTTGGCTGAATATTATTTTGGTAGCTTGGATTTTTATGGTTTGAAATTTTGAAGTGTGGGTATATGTATATAGAGCTGCCGTGCTATTCATTTGGAACTTTTGCAGAATTTTTTTTTTCCTTGGCTTTGAATGAATTTTGTTCTTTTGTTTAAGGTCATTTCTCAAAGCGGTAGCTTAGGGATGCAATTTGAGACAGATCTGCTATCTTATTCTGTCTTGTCTTCCTCTAACCCAAAAATTTTCTAACAGTGAGAAGTGAAATTTAGATTAGATGTTCATTTGGAGTATAAAAAAGTAACATGCTTAACATGATTGTTAATGCATTATATGTTGTTTTCCAATTTTTTGTTTCCAAATATATATTATTTATTTAATGATGAAGCAAAGTTACTTCTATCGCTTGCCTGTTATATCTTTTCTTTAATATGGCCCAATACTTGACTCACATACATAATCTTAAAAAAAATATGGATCAGGATTAAGAAGTTCCAATTATTGCCATTTAGAGGACTACCATTTAATTTTTCTTAAAGGGTACAATAGTAATCTACCGCACCTGCTATTGCATTGGAGCTGAAACTCATCATTGTTGGAAAACAAGTGAAGCTGCCACGAGGTACTTTCTCAAACTCTTTAGTAACTAAACTTTCTTGACTAAAGCTATCTCAACTCAAATTGCATATTTAAGGAATTTCTCTTGATTTATTTTGGAGACTGGTTGTCTTTTTGGAAAATATTTTTAGGTCGCTTATACTCTATATATTTGTTGTTGCATCAGCAATACTTCAACATGCAAATCTACCTTGAACTATCATCAATTCTAGTATGAATATGATTATTTTTTGATTTATTTGGCAGTGATGAGCAACTTAAGATGCATTGCAAAACACCCAACCATTTCTCTAAATGAATCATCCACCACCATCAACGAGCTTAAGCAAATCCATACCCAACTGCTAGTTAATGGTCTTCTTAATGACCACCATCTTTTAGGCCAATTTGTCGCCACTGTTGCTCTCCACAACCCTAATCATCTCCACTATTCCAACCATGTCCTTCGCCAGTGTCCCAACCCCACCCTATTCACCTTCAACTCCATGATAAGAGCTTACTCTAAGAGCTCAACCCCTCAAACAAGCTTCCATTTCTTCAAATGAATTCTTCGCTCTGATGATAATCTCTTACCTGATAATTACACTTTCAATTTCTTGGTTCGCACGTGTGCTCAGCTTGCTGCAAGTGAGACTGGACCTTCTGTCCATGGTGCTGTTGTAAAACATGGGTTTGAGAATGACCCACATATTCAAAGTGCGTTGATTTTCATGTATGCGAAGTTGGGTTGGTTGGCTTCATGTCACCAGGTGTTTGGATTAATTCTTGAACCAGATGTTGTGTGTCAGACGGCTATAGTGAGCGCTTGTGCAAAATGTGGTAATGTAGGTTTTGCTAGGAAACGGTTTGATGAAATGCCGCAGAGGGACCCTGTTGCTTGGAATGCTATGATTGTAGGTTATGCACAATGTGGGAAGTTGAAGAAAGCCTTAAATTTATTCCATTTGATGCAAATGGAGGGTGTGAAGGTTAATCAAGTATCCATGGTTTCGGTTCTATCAGCATGCTCTCACTTGGGGGCATGGGATCAGGGGAGATGGGCACATGCATATATAGAGAGAAATAAGTTGCGAATGACTTTGACACTGGGGACTGCACTTATTGACATGTATGCAAAGTGTGGAGACATGAATAAGGCCATGGAAGTCTTTTGGGGAATGAGGGAAAATAACATATATACTTGGAGTAGTGCAATGAGTGGGCTAACCATGAATGGATTTGGGGAGAAATGTCTTGAACTTTTTTCTCTCATGAAACAAGATGGGATTCATCCAAATGAAGTCACATTTGTTTCAGTCTTGAGAGGTTGCAGTGTAGTTGGACTAGTTGGTGAAGGTCATGAGCATTTTGACTCTATGGGAAGATTGTACGGAATTGAACCTCAGCTTGAGCATTATGGATGCATGGTTGATCTATATGGTCGAGCTGGGTGGTGTTTAAATGAAGCCTTAAACTTCATCAACAACATGCCCATAAAGCCTAGGTGCTTGGGGAGCTTTGCTCAATGCATGCAGAATGTATAAGAATATGGAATTGGGTGAGCTTGCATATAGAAAGATAGTAGATCTAGAGGCCAATAATCATGGTGCCTATGTGCTTTTGTCAAATATATATGCTGCTTCCAAGAATTGGGATGGAGCTAGTAATGTGCGGCAAACCATGAAGGCTAAAGGTGTAAGAAAGCTTCCTAGTTGTAGTGTCCTGGAGGTTGATGGTGAAGTTCATGAGTTCCTTGTTGGGGACAAATCCCATCCTAGGTACAGTGAAATTGAGTTGATGTTAGGTGAAATTTCTAGGCGGCTGAAGTTATCAGGCTATGTGGCCAATACTAACCCTGTTCTCTTTGACATTGAAGAAGAAGAAAAAGAGGATGCTCTATGTTAGCGTAGTGAGAAAGTGGCAATTGCTTTTGGTTTGATTAGTTTAAGGGAAGATATGCCAATTAGGATCGTGAAGAACCTGAGAGTTTGTTGGGATTGTCATGAAGTAACAAAAATGATATCTAAACTTTTTAATAGATATGTCATCCCTTTCAATGGAAGAAATTTGTTTTAATCTTTGTTTTTGGCCCTAAGAAGTCCAGGAAGTCTGCATTACCAGATTCATTTCTTGAAAGGTCTGTCCTGCAAAAAATTATTTCAAATCTAATTCTTCCAGCTAATTTAACTTTTGCTAACAAAGTAAATATTTCTGGTGGTCTTTGGAAATGCAGGCCACTTCCTTATGGTTACACTCCAACCATTGATGAGCACTATGCAGTTCATTTTGTTGATCAACCTGAGGTAAGTGTTGGTACATTGAGTTCCTTGTGTTTTGAACTCATCATTACTTACATATTGTGTGCTCTTCCTCCAATCTGAATACATATGCAAACATGTCGCTTAAGGGAAAAGGCATTATTTTCTTAAGTTTTAACTAGTATTTAGTTTGTTAGTCGCTTTTAATCCCTTTTGGTTTTGGGATTGTAGGAATTGTGAGTATTTTTGGTCCGTTTGTTTCATTGCACTAGATTGAAGTAAACTGTACTATTTAAATTCAATCTAATCTCAATCACATGTAGGAAAAGTAGGCCACTTCAATTCTTAAACTACTACTTTTCTCAAATATAAAAAATGTGACCCATTTAATAATTCCTTCGTATATATCTCTTTAAGTCAGCTCCGAAATAGCGATTCATTTATTGAAGTGAGAAGAATAATCATTAAAATTTAAAAGTAACTCAAATCTTCCCTATAAACCCATGAGAATCATTATTGAGAACAACATGTTCTCTAAACATCTAACCAAAGAATTGTCCATGCCTAACTAAACCTCTAAGATTTAGAACACTAACTATGCTTCTGTAAAATCTCAATTAATTCCAGTTAAGAAAGAAATAGCTTGCATAGAAATTGAAAAAAAGTAGCGTACTTTTTTCTGTTTTTAGTGATACAACCTAGATAAAGATGTTGATTATAAGATAATAGCTAAGAGAACCCCACAGAGCACATAAATAACATGTCGTAGGGATGACGTGAACCAAAAGATAAAGCAAAATTGAATGTGTGGCAATTTGCCAATGTGAGAATATAAACTACACAGATCCTCAATTAATTAAAAAAAAGTTTACACCTAAAAGTCCTTGACGATATAGCTGAAAGATTCCTTAAACCTGGTGGATTTCTAATTTGAAATTAACAAAAACAAAAGTATATAGCCAAGAAAATGGGTATCCACCTAAAATCTTTTCGTGGTTTGAAAATCAAAGAATTCTGTTATGAAACCAACATAAGTTTTCTCTCAGGTTTGAAGGAAGAAAATAGATCTTACAAAAAACCTTGCAAAAGCAGCATGTGAGCATCTGGATAGGACAGAGCTTTTACATAACGTCAAAGCCGTAAACAGAGAAAAAACTGTTCCACTTTCTGTCTGAAACCAAAAGGAGAAGATTTGTCTGAAGGTGAAAGATAGAAAAGAATCCAGAGAATGAGAAAGGTAATATAAACCAATTTGGTTTTTAAGTACATAAGATTATAAGCTTATTATTAACTTAAGAAACCATGGTACACAGGTTCGAGATGATATTTGCAAAATTGCCAAAAATATAATTAGAAATACCAATATGTAATCATCAATCACAACCTATAAAATGGAAGGTGTAACGTTTGCAACATTTGTACAAATGTTTTGTAATCCTACATTACTAACCAGAAGTGAAGACACAAGTAATTGAACATACAATGGCTCAAAAGCTTTTGAGATGGCACCTATAACCAAAACCCTCAAATTTCCCCTCATTACGTGAAATCCCCAAATCCCCAATCTTATACAAACAATATTCAATCCCAAATAACACAATCACAATATTCTTAATTTATTTTAATCAAACAATACAAATAAAAAAACTCAGATTCTCAAGTCTTAATCACTGGAGAAATCCATTTAAAACCAAATGGGTTTCGGTGACATCGTTGGTCTGAAATCAAGTATCTTGGGTAGAGTCAGATCGCATAGAAAGGAGGAGTTAAATTCTTTACCTAAAAAGAAAAAAAAAAAAAACCAACTCACATCCTCAAGTATGAATCATCGGCGTCATCACCCGTCTGAAATAAAAAAAGGACTGAATTTATTTTAATATTCTCACCGTTTACTGAAAATCAAAAACATAAATATTAAAAAGAAAAAAAGTGCACAACTTTCAATGGCATACGATGAAAACATAGCATTGAGATAGAAGAGAAAGGAAGAGGGAAAGAATACTTGGCGCAGTTACCCAGTTGGAGAGGAGATGTTTGGTGTGGTTCTGCAAAAATTGTTTGTCATAGAGATTGTTTAAATTTCCCCGATGAAAGAGGAGAAGAAGATTAAGATTACTATTGTATCCTTTATAACTAGAAATAGTAAAATGTTATAATATGATAATTCAGTAATAATTTACAAATTTAGATCCCCAACACGATAAAATAATATTTTTTTTGTGAAATATAATAAAAATAAAAAATAAACACAAAACCACAAGCCAAACGCAGAGGAAGAAGTCGTTTTGGAGCCATTTTCAATCGCGCTGAAAAATGACCAAACTTCGTAGCACTTCTCGCTTATATTAAAGGAAATGTCCCAATTAAATAAATTTTGTAAAAACAAATATACATATTTCCTTAACAAATAAACATATATAATATAGTTTTATCCTATTATAAATAATAATAATAATAATAATATAGTTTATAGTAAAAAAAAATATATAAAAATATAGACAGCACAATTTATTCTTAGTTCTTATGTTTTTTAGTAAGACTCATTCCAACTAGATCCTACCTTCATCATGACTTAGTATTATCAGCCATTTAGCAGTCTTACCAACTCTTCAAATCCTTAGAACCCAAACTAGGATATTTTAGTGCCAAAATTTTATAAAAATTTTGAAAGATTAACGTTTGTTTCTAGAACATCTCCAAAAAAATCACGACTCAAACCTGCATAACAAACACACTCCTATAATATTTTCACAGCCACCCCAACTCCACCTTATTTAAACCTAACATTCAGCACTTATAATAACATAATTTAATAGCCAATAAACTTGCTCACTAGCAACATCTATACATCACAATTCAAATCTTCAAAATAAGTTTTAAAGTTCAGCTCTTTAATATAACATAATAAATCCAGTACAAATAATACACGGTTCCAATTCATAAAACTAAAACTATCCCATCACTAAAAGTCAAACAAATCCCGCCAAAGCAACAAAATAAGGGAAAACTACCTATGGCCAACTCCGGACCCGGCTTGTTACTAGAATAGTAGAAGGAACCTGAAAATTGCGTGAGAAATTTGGAAAAAGAGGGGTAACTAATAAAATTACCCAGTGAGTGGAGAACCTAAACTAACTAACTTAAAAATACAGTAAATAATATATAATATAATATAATATATATATCGAATTATTATTATTATTATTATTATTATTATTATTATTATTATTTATTTTTATTTTTTTTCAATTCAAAAGCTCTGATTCATGAGCTACACTACAAGGTCCTCAAGGAAGCAATATTTAACCAAAATAACTGAAAAAAAAAAAAACAATCCCTGTTTTAAACCGCCAGCAATCCGAAGAACCAAAGGAATGCATGTTTTTATTGTTTAACTTAATTGTTATACTTCCCCTTAAACAAAAGAACAAAATTTATTCAAAGCCAAGCAAAACCCATTTAATAGTGATATACATTCGATAACTATATTGTTATATTAGCTGTAATTATTAGGATTATCTTTATCTTTAGTTATTCAGGTGTAACTATAGGATAAGTATACTTTCCTCAAGTCTCTCTTTTGTAAGTGTATATAAACACAGCTTTTATCATTAATGAATAGGTTAATTGATTCATAATCTCTGTATTTCTAGATGATGAGTATTTTTTTTTGTTTTTCTCTCAAATGGCCTCAAACAATAATACGTCTTCCTCATCTATTTATGTTTCACACAATTCTCCCTCTCTCACGTTGAACCAATCCTTAACAATAAGCAACTTTTTGTTCTCAATCCTGCTTCTCAGGCCCCAATGCGCTTAACAACATCTAACTATTTCCCATGGAAAGCTCAATGGGATTCTCTTCTTATTGCTTATGATATTGTGGGTTTTGTCGATGGATCAATTCCTTGCCCTTCTTGATTTCTACTTGTATCTGATGGTTCCACTACTTCTTCCCTCAATCCGGAGTATCAATTTTGGCTACGGCAAGACAAGTTCATCCTCAATGCATTGCTTGCATCCATCACTGCAGAAATAACATAGTTCGTCGCTGGTGCAACAACTTCCAATAAGATCTGGACTCGTTTGGCTAACACTTTTTCCAAGTCATCTCGACCACATGTTCTTCAACTTTGTGAGAAACTGATTAAACCTTAGGGAAGTCGATCAGTCACTGAATATTTGCTTGATATTAAATATGCTTTTGATGAACTTGCATTGATAAACAATCCTATTGATAATGATGAAATTGTGCTTTATGTGGTTAATGGGTTATCTCCCTCTTTCAAACATATTTCTGCAGTAATCCGAACCAGATCTGACTCCATCACTTTTGAAGATTTAATGGAGCAATAAGTGGAGCCCGAAAAATACATTGCATGTCTCCAACCTCTCTCTGATGTTCAACTGTGTCCGTTCATGCCACCAATCTTGTTTCACGGGGATCCTTCAACACTGACACTAGGTGTAACAACTATAATTTTTCTTCTGGTTCTAAGCATGCATCAAATTCATCAGGATATAATCATTTGAGGCAGAACAATGATCAAACCAAATATTCAGGCTATAAGGGAAAATGTCAATTTCATAACCAACAGGGTCATTCTGCATTCTATTGTCCGTTCTCAGAGAACAAGGGACTTTCACACCACCGATGTCTGTGAATTATAATCAACCTCCACCCTCACTTAATGCTTATTATTCCAATCCAATCTCTGCTCCAGTGCATCCAGGACTTCTTGGTCGTGCTCCATACTCTACACAGATCCAACCTCCTTGGATCCTTGAATCTGGTGCCTTTCATCATATTATCAATGACCTTAGTAATCTTTCTCTTCACTCAGACTATACTGGGACAAAAGAAATATAGGTTGGGAATGTTAATACTCTTTCTATATCTCACATTGGCTCTGTCTCTCTTCCCTCCCCTACGACACATGTGTCTTTATCTCATGTATATTGTGCACCTCAGATTAAAAAAAAATTGATCTTTATTTCCAAAATTTGCCACCAAAATAACGTATCCGTTGAATTCTTCTCTAACTGTTTCTTTGTAAAGGATTTGTAGATAGGGACAGTACTCCTCCAGGGACCGCTTCAAGCCGGGATATATGAATGGCCTTCCCCTCCATAATCCATGCATTCTATCAATGCTCTCTCTGCTGTCTCTACTTTGCTTTAGGACTAGCATTCACGACTTGGTCATCCCTTTCTCCCCATTCTTCGTCAAATTACGTATTCTGCTTCTTTACCAGTGTCTTCCACTTCTCAGTTTAGTTGTAATTCTTGTACTTGTAATAAAATGCATAAACAACCCTTTGGTATTTCATCCATGTCTAGTGCTAGACCATTGGAACTGATTTATGCAGATGTTTGGGGACCTACTAAGATTACCTCAATAGATGGTTTTCGGTTTTATGTTTTATTTGTTGATCACTTCTCCATATATGTTTGGTTATTTTCTCATATTTCTAAGGATCAAGTTGCTAGGATCAAGTTGCTACTACGATTTCTTCCTTCTACTCTGATAATGGTATTGAGTTTTTGAAATTGAAATATTTTTTCCTTCAACATGGCATTTCTCATTTTTTGACACCACCTCACACACCGGAACACAATGGTCTCGCGGGAAGACGTCACCGTCACATTCGTGAGACTGGACTCTCACTGCTCAAACATGCTAATCTTCCTCTTACATTCTGACGATTCCTTTTAAAACTGTTGTACATTTAATTAATCGGATGACCATAACAACTCTTTACATGTCTACACCTTTTCAAAAATTATTTAATAAAAATCCAAATTATAGTTCTTTGAAATTTTTTGGATATTTGTGTTATCCTTGGTTACGTCCCTATGCTTCTCATAAATTAGAATCCTATTTTAGGCCCTGTATATTTCTTGGTTATCCATCTAATTCCAGTGCCTATAATTGTTTTGATTCCTGCAACAATCGTATCTTTCGCAATTGCCATGTCAAATTTGTAGAGGATGCCTTTCCATATAAACAACTTTTCAAAGAGTCTAATTCTGATTCAACACCTTTACCGCAGGTTCCTACCTTCAACTCTCCTCCTCACGTTCTACTACCTTTCCATGTTTCATCTCAGTCCTCCTCACCTAAAACTTCTCCACTCACAAATATACCAAATGCACTTTCAATTTCGTCCACATCTCTTCCATCTTTAACCCAACAAATCAATGAGTCTACCACTTCTACTCCAACACAAATCCATGCAGATCATTCATAGTCCTCGGCTCAAAGTAATCCATGAGAAGTTGATGTTCCCGTCTTAGATTTTTCTTCCTCTCAAACACATCCTCGGTGCCTTCCTCGCATGTGAACCAGGTCAATGAATATGATCTTTAAACCTAAAAAGCTTTTTCATGATTTTTTTGTTGTACATGCATCAACCGTAAGGTTTTGTGGATTCCAACAAATCTCACTACATTTGCAAATTAAAGAAAGCGTTATATGGTCTCAAACAAGCACCATGTGCTTGGTACAACAAACTTTGTTCCTTTCTTCTTCAATTCGGGTTCAAGCAATCTTTGGCTGATACATCACTTTTTGTATATAATCGAAACTCTGTGGTTATGTACTTGCTCATTTATGTCGATGATATCCTATATACTGGCAACAATCCCTCCTTTCTTTCTCAGTTTGTTACTACAATTGTCTAACAAGTTTTCCTTAAAAGATTTGGGTACTCTCCATGGTTTGTTTTTATCAAAAAGCAAATATATCTTGGACCTCTTGGAAAAAATGCAGATGCATGAAGTTAAGGAAGTGGTTACTCCTATGGCTACTTCCACTTCCTTGTGAGTGGATAATGGTTCTCCTCTGGTCAATGCTACTGATTATCGAGCTGTAGTGGGAAAGTTGCAATACTTATCTCTCACACGCCTTGACATTGCCTACCTGGTGAATAAGCTTGCCCAATATATGCATAAACTGAGTGAGCTACATTGGTAGGCAACAAAGTGACTTTTACGATAGCTTAAGGCAACACACTCTCATGGTTTGTTCTTCAAATGTAACTCACGTCTTTCACTTCATGCTTTCTCGGATGTGGATTGGGCTGGGGACTGTACAGATCATGTGTCAACCACTTCCTATGTTGTATATCTCGGTTCCAATCTAGTTTCTTGGTCCTCACGCAAACAACAATCTGTCTCTCGTTCTTCCGTTGAAGCTGAATATCGTGTTGTTGCTAATACAGCGTCTGAGATTAGTTGGTTAGTATCTTTACTTCGTGAGCTTTGTGTTACCCATCCATCATTACCCACGATCTATTGTGACAATGTTGGAGCTACATATCTTGCTGCCATTCCAGTTTACCACTCCATGATTAAACATATTTCTATGGATTATCATTTTGTTCATGGTGTGGTCCATGATGGCTTGATTCTTGTATCTCATATTTCAAGTCGAGACCAGCTAGCTGATGCACTCATGATGCGGAACCCCAAGATTAAAGAATCCGAAACCCCAAACACACAAGAAATATTGAACAATAATTGGAAAAACAAGAATCCGCCCTACCAAACTCTTAGATAACTTGTATCTAAAAACGTGGATTAGAAGGCTAGGGAAAGAGAAGAATAATCGCCACAAAATATTTCTACTTTGATAAGATAATTCAACTCCTAATGCAACAAGAAGAAGAAATTGATTCCTCACCTTGCAAGAACACTCCTGGGAGCAATAGGAAAATTAATTCTCTCAATTGATTAAAAACTCAAATNACAGAACTATCTTAAAGATATACTTGTTTACTCTACTCTTTAGTACAATTATATATACATGTATATAAAAATTTTGATATTGAGACGATGCAAAACTATCATACTCTCTTTTCTTAGTTTTTGAAATTCAAAAACTGATATTTAAATATATATTTGAGATTTACAGGAATTCAGACATGATTTATTTTATCCTCGTAATGTTTTTGCTATTTCACTAGTCATTTACTCCACTAACATATTTTTAAACTTTAGCTTCTAAAGCAATCCAATAAATATATACATATACAAGAGCATATCCAACACATTCTTTCAAAGTTTAAATTATTCTATTTTAAAGAGTCATATATATTTTTGATAACTCCAACAAACTCTCTAAATTGAATAGTTAAAATAAAAAAAAAAATTTGATTTTTTCAAATGTAGAGAACAAAATCTACTAGGTATATAACATTTAATACATCTTGTATTGCTCCATAATTTTTAATGCATAATTATAATTATATTTAATTTTATATTTATATATATATATATATATATATATATATAAAGAAACACTTTGTTATTAGTTGAATGTTGAAAATTAAAAATAAAGAGCGATGATAAAAAATGTTATTTGAGTTAAATGAAAAAAATTACTTTTTATTTTAAAATTATACATTTTCAAATAAAGAACATCATTTAAAATGATGATTAGTCTTTTATTCTAATGCTTCATCCTTTTGATACTAAAAAAAAAAATTAAGAATAATAAGGTTTTGCCACATCTACGTCTAACTTTGTATTGGCCAATGGATGTCCACCTAATCTATATATTTATTAAATCTTTTCATCCCTTTATGGTAGTTGATTCAATATATACACTAATTAATCAGAAGTTTGGACAATTTAGAGAAAGAAAAGTGAAAATTAGTGGCAAAGTTCACTAGGATGTAGCTCACTATTCAACTAATTAAAATTGCAAGTGACATGCATCACAACATGAGATATTAACTCACACGTTGGATATGTGTGTGACTTTTGTGCTCTAATATTTCTTGATTTGTTGGACGGCCAATGTGTGTGTATATATTTTAATATTATATATATATATATATATATACCAATTAGAGTCTATTTAGCATATTTATGTAAAAGTTTAATGGCACATACCTAATTAATACGTGTACAAGCTAACTTTCCTTCCACCAAAGAGAGCAAATGAGCAATATTCTTTTTTTTTTTTTTCTGAAAAATGAGCAATTATAGTACTAGTTTTTTCCCAAGAGATTATCTCTCCACGGCTTCTTACTTGTTTCCGTCCAACTTTTACAAGTAAAAATAGGACAAATACTATATTAGATCAATTATCCAGGTTGCAATAAAACACAATAGCAAACAAGCTAGGCACACGTGCCTTGACATAATGGTATTTATCAAAACATTAATCCACTAATCATTATACATATATATAGACGTATATTTATATATATATATAATAATTTTCTGTAACAAGGTATTATATCCGAGATTTATCGGGAAAATACCTATCTATATATTGTGGATAGATCGTGCCGTTTTTGCATGTAATAAATTATGTTAATAGAAATTTCATATATAGAGAGAAATTAATCTTCTAAATTATAGTGGAGTATTGACATATCAAATTAATATTATATATAATGCCAAAAAAAATAAAAATTTTCACCAATGCTCATTAATTAACTATGCTCTTTGTCGCAAATTACCCCATGACACTACAAAAAAAATGGAAATTTTGTGATGGAAATCTTTGTGACGGTAAATAATCCGTCACATAAAAGTGTTTATAGTGTCGGACTTATCAATGGCCGTCACAATTTTTAATTTATTTTAGGATAAATGTCACACATTTTTGCCCGTCACAAATTCACCTGAATAGTGGAGCTAAATCCCTACGCGAGAAATTTTTTTTAAAGTTTTTGAGTTTATCTGTGACGGAAACTACAAATATTGTCACAGATTCCATAAAAAAAAAATAATATAAAATTTACAATGATTCTGTAACAGTGTTATATCCGTCACATTTGGATATTTTGTTAATTGTGATGGTCATTCTGTCACAATTACACTTAAAATTCAAATAAAGGTTTAGATTTTGACCGGAAAATTTTGGAGGGAAATTTCCCTCCCATACAATTACATAACTGTGACGGAATTTTAAACATTTGTGTCACAATTGCTAATTTTATTTTAAATTTTTTTCCTTTTAAATATATTTAACACTTATAAAAAATTAAGATCAATTTCTTCTTCTCATATGTGCAGGGGCCAACAAATCTCTGTTTTGCTAGTGGAGGCCGAAAGTGAGAGGGAGAGAAGAGATAAAATTTGCTTCTTAAATTTCTACCCACCCAACTTCAATCTATTGAATCTCCAAAGTATTCGAACCTTTTAAATCCACTGGGAAGCTTAGATTTTAGCCTTTTTCCCTCTAGATAGCTCAAAACATTTGATTTCCTACACTCTTATATGTAATCTCATCATCTGATGATATGCTCATAAAGCTGTGGGAATGGGAGAAAGGTTGGATAGTCATTCCACGCCACCCACCACCCCCCCAGAGTGTGAATTTGTTTGTTGGTAGCACACTGCGAAAATAGTAAGTTTATATGATCTGTATTTGTCCACAAAATGCTATTCGTTTTTTATATATCTTAGATCTGGTTGATATGGACGAGAAAAATATTAAAAAATTTCCAAATTGGACCAAGTTTGACCGGGTTGACCGTAAGTGGACCCGGAGTCGATTTTTTTCTGTGGTTTTAGGGTTGTTTTGAATTTGGTACCAATGCGTGGAACTCGTCGATACGAGTTCGTAGACTAGTAGTACGCTCAATTCGGAGCTAAAACCGTGAAGTTATGGTCAAAATAGTGTTTGGGCATTTTAGTAATTTTCAGAAAATCCCCTAAAATTACAAAATTGCCTTTGTCTCCTTCATTTTAAATTTCCAGAAGAGTCTGGATTTTAGAGGATGAAACCCCTCTCCCCCGCGTCACTCTCGCCAACCCCGAGCCTCCCTTCCTTCGCCGGCAACGGCTCCGTTTCCGACCTGAATAGACCGACCACAATATGGAACTTGGAGCCGGCAGCCTCCTCTTGCCGATGGTACCGGTGGCTGCCAGTGGAGACGCCCAGTTAACCGGAAAATTTGAGAAATCCGGTGAGCCTCTTGTTTGTTACCGCCGGAGTCCGGCGAGAAATTGGCCAACCCATCGCTTGAAAAATGCTTCCCATGTCCTCCTCTTTCACCCCATACCAAGATCTGGCCGTGAAACCTTGTGGATGGCCAGAATTCGTGAAAAAACCGGCGAACCCGTGCCTCCTCTGGTCACCGTATTTTCGGCGGATTCCGGCTGCGAGCTTGGTTCTTTCCCCCTATTTCGGACCTCCTGAGTTCGAATCCACCAATATTTTTGCCCAAATCCCCTTCAATTGAGCGGTACGAAGAGGTGAGGTTCGGCCGCGAGCTTCCGGTCATTTTCCGGCCATCACCGGCAGCGATTGGGCAAGGCAAGTTGATTGTTGTTTCTTACACTCCTCAAGCTTCGTTTTTGACATATAATTTGCATATTAAAATTGGGTAATTGGGAATTGTTGAATTTTTGAGAAAGTGTGATTGTTGTAGGTGTGATGGTTGTAATATAGTATATTTGAATTTAGGGTGAAATACTTCCTAGGTCTACAACCTTGTGTTAATATATATCCTATTGTTTTCAATTAAAAGTTCGAATTTGATGTTCTAGAGTTTCAATTAAAAAATTTTTGGGTAATTATTTTAACTAAGTTTTCTTTAACACTAGTTTAGTAGGAAAAGGGGAAAAATAAATATAGCTTAAGCTTCAAATTTTGATGAGCTTGCTGATGAAATCAGATAGGAAAAGGGGAATAAGATGTTTAATTTTGCTTTTCTTAGTTATTCCTTTGAAATAATTGTTTTTATATTATGAAATGCAATGTTGAAAATTTGGCCAAATGAATCTAGATGAGATCAGTCAGCTTTGATGAGCTGCTCAGCAGATTAATGGCTATGTAAGTGTGACGCCTTTTTAATGAGATATGTAAGAAATTAACCAACTTTTGCAACAATGTTGCCCCTGTTATTTTGCTTGCAGTTCTTGGGGGATAAAAAAGACATGTAAATTCTTTTTTGTTATATTTTTTGCTCGGTTGCTCCGTTGCTTATGAAATTCTTCACTGTCTATACTGATATTGTACTAAATAACACATAGCATTATTTGAAAAACACATAGCATTATTTACTTTATTTGTCAATCTCAAGTTCCAATGATGAATGCTTCCATATTGAAATCTTTGATTGAGTTAAAAATGGGGACTTGCCACTCAAATGATCACATCCCTAATAGTTTAGTAAAAGTCAAGTTTTAACAGCTTTGAACAGCGACACAAACTTTAAACAAAATGTTGTAGAATTTGTGTCTCTATCTCTCTGTTCCTTTTTTATGCTTATTACAATCCAGAATTTAAAATTGCATGGTGCTGGTTTTCGCTTAATTATAATTGTGCAATAAAATGATTGAATTGAGTGGAGAAGAGGTGCAAAATATGAGAGCCAGTTTTAAGAAATTGCAGTTTCAGAATTGAAATCTTGCTCAGTCAAACAGCCAAATACTAGTTGTATGTTTGCTTTGTCTTTTACTCTATCATTGGACTGGAGCTGTATTGTTGAATTTAAATGTAGGAAAAACAAACCAATAAATGAGTGTAACTGGTATGGATTACTTGATGTTGTGCCACATAAGGAACTACAATTTTTTAATCTACAAAAAAGATTTTAGCAAAATAGCTGGTTCACCAACTTTGTAATATACTTCAATTTGTAAAAACTTCTACTTAAGTTGCTAAAAATATGCATATGACCTATGCAATTCTAAATTACAAGTGAGCAATTTTTTTTTTTTTAATTTATGATTGGATGGAGTCAAAAACTTGTGACACTTATTTTTGGTTTATTGTTGTGTATATTTGTAGATGCATGCATTTGCTGTTTATGCATATTTGATTTTTTATGCACACATATACAATGCATATAAAGTGAATAATAATCAGTCTTAGATTTGGTGTCTAAGTACTAATTTTGTTTTGATGAATTAGTTCTAAATTATGAGTGAACATTTTATTAGAACCAGTGGATCTTGCTACCTTTATAAAGATTTGGGTTTTTTTTTTTGTTTTTTTTATGTGTCACTGATTAAAAATGTTTAATTTTGTAACATGTTAACAGCCTCTCAGACTTGAAATCAAGGTATTGTTTATTTCCTTAAGCTTCATTTCACTTCGTTGGTTGTAGATATTGGTAATGCTATGATTTTGGTTGTTAGCTTTACTTTGTGAGCTAGATTTTTTTTTTTTTATAAGAGCATGGAAAAGAATGGAGTTTGTGATGAATTTAATTTGCTGGATTACTTATTGTAGCTGGCCGGTTGGCACTGCTATTTTGCTTCATTTTTAACAGGAAATTTGGGTCTTGTCATTAATGCTTCTAAGTTATAAAGATTTATGGTTATTATCATATCAAAAAATATGCTTTTGAGCTGACTAAATTATTTATGGTAGTTGAAGAATAGCTATTTTGCTTCTTCTTTTTTCTTCTTTAATATTTTAGGGAAATCTCATAATTGTTTAGTTAGTTTTTAATTCGTTTTTGCCTAGTTGGAGTGAAAGCATTTTTTTTTTCTTTTTGTGTGTGTTTGTGTATTCTTGTTTTTTATTTAATATGTATGTTTCTTCATTTATTTTTCCACTCATTTTTATTTGAAAGTAATTTATCATTTTCTTTATTATTTTTTCCTTGTATATCTTAGATCTTAAAGTAATTGAAACATTTGAATTTACGTGGGGAACAAATACAAGACTATTTTTGCAGATACAATTTCTGTTTTCATGAGGGCTTGTATGCTTTTTGGTTACAAGGTATTGTCATATTGCTTTTGATTGTACATTCCTGCTACCCCTCCCATTTTCTGTACTTTTTAGATTTCTAACTCATGTTAAACTGGGGATTGGTTTTATAGGTTACTTCCACTACATATCTGTGAAAATATATAGATAAACTATTGCAAGTTCATTGTTTTTCACTGCACTCAATGTGCTTAAAAGCTTGAATTTTTTTTCACTGCAAATAAAATTAAAATGTTCAATTATTGTATGTCAGAGCGATTTTATTTTCCTTTTTGGTGAAACAATGAATAAAGTTTGAGTCTGGTAGGATATTGATTGATGCAATCATTTTTCTATTGAGTGAAGTGCACTAAAAGTCTTATAAGATTAAAATATTTTTAGTGGGAACTATTTTTTTTTTTTTATTCAGCCACTTTGCTGGAATTTGATAGGTAGTTGACCATAACCGATGCATCCATGGCACTTATACCCCACAATGCTACACATCAAAGATATGATTTGGGTGGATCATGGATGTTTTTCAGATTGGACTTATTTCAGATGTAAGTACATTTTAATCGTTGATTTCATTGAGAAGCAGCTAGATCGTTTTATGAGCCTCCTTGTAAGCTGAAGCCAAGCTCAAGAAGTTAATAGCCTTTAACGAGAAGCATATTGTGAAATTTGAACACAATCTCAACATTTGTTGTTTTGGTATGTAGATGGTTATTTTTTGAGGGACACATGGTAGTGTGATGTAATGGAAATTTTTTCATTGAAACATGTAATAGGACAAGTGCTTAGCGAATAATTTTTGAACACTTTATATCAAATGTTTTAATGTTAAATGAATTTTACAATGTTGTTTGACTATTTATTCTATTTGAGTTGTACTACTTACTGATCATATTCAATGGCCTGTGTTTGAATGGAAGAGACCATATTAACATTAAAATGGGTGAATAAAAAATAACTGAAAAAAATGTATAGTTTAAAAAAAAAAAAAAACGCTTATTGTGACGGTATATAGATTGTCACAGTATGTTTATTGTGACCGTTTACCGTCACAAATATGAAATTGTGACAGTTCATATCGGTCACGAAATCAATGCAATATATCATTGTTTTCACAAGTGACGGTATCTAGATCGTCACAGTATGTTTACTGTGACGGTCTACTGTCACAAGATCGTCACATATATTATATTGTGACGGACCAAATTTCGTCACTGAAATCCTGCCAGCGGTGACTCGCTGGAATGTCAAAATTTCCATTAATATTTGTAACCAACTAATGCCGTCACATAAAGGCAGTTTTTTGTTACAAGGAACAGTAATCCGTCACGGAAACCCTTTTGTGTCGTGGCTATTGCGACGGAAGTGTGACGGATACTAATCTGTCACATAAAGTGGTTTTAGCAACGATTCCGTCATATATACTAAACCTTGTGACGAATTTGCTTCCACCACAAAAGTTCCGTTTTTTTTGTAGTGTGACCTATAAGATTAGCAACAGTACCTTTGAACTTTCCAACACTGCAATTCGATGACATTCTTTATTTTATTTTTTTTAGATTATAATTTTGGAGGAGGTTGAAACACAAGTAATTTTGTTAAAATTAATGCTGTATTGCACCTTTTTTTCGTAACTCTCTTCAGTGTTATAATATCAAAAAACAAAAATAAAGAAAAAGTTAAACAATTGTATCCTCAAAAAGCAGTATTTGGAAATTTAATTTAAGGGATATTGATGTTAATAATCTCATAATTTAGAAGGCAATTTACAACACGGGCCATAAATTAAATTTAGAGAGCATTGATACAGATCACCCCTGAAAAAATTGTATATGCCAAATAAGGCATGTGAATTTTGTTTTTTTTTTTAGTTAAATATATTTTGGTTTTTTTAAAATTAATTTAAACACTTTAATATTTTTTATTTTGTAAAAAATTATAATCTAGTCTAATTAAATTATTTTGAACAGATTTTGTGCTATTTAAAATCTAATTTCTGAATTTTTACTAATTTATTAAAATTGAAAAAAAAAATTATCAATATTTTATAATTTGTTGATAAATAATAATTTAACAATTAAAAATGTAGACAATCAATTCTTCTATATATATATATAATTTGCTAAACAATATTTGTTGGAAAGAAATTAGTACGATTACAACATTTATTACATTTAATCTATTGATCTAGGTTGTAACTTTAAAAAAAATTAAAAATATTTAAATTAATTTTCAAATTTTCAAATTGAGCAGATTGAATAATAAAATGTATTAAGATTGAACCCCCGAGAGAGAGAGAGATCAGTAGTCTCCCATAGAAATTAACCACCCAACAAATTCCTGGAATAAATAAAAGTTATCAACAGATTAATTAGTCTATATTTAGTAGGAAGAATAAAAGGTAGGGTAGGAGAGGGACAAAAGTAATAAGGAATAAATTGAATAATAATAATAATAATAATAATAAATTATGACTAGAATTATTTTTATAATTTTTGTTTTTATTTTTCTTCTGTTCTTTTATAAAAAAATTTTAAAAAATTATTTTAAAATTTTTTTAGTTAAAAAATTTCTGGTGGCTGAAGTGCTAGAATATTATTTAAATACTCCAAAAATAGTTTTAAATTTTAGAAGTTACTTATAGCTTCTAACAAATTATGTCAAATATTTTTTTTAATTAATAAATCTCATATATATATTTTTTGGTAAATATAATTTTTTATTTTTTGGTTTTAAGGTAAATATAGATCTTGTGCATGTATGGTGTTTGATATGGACATGAAATAAAAGAAATTGGGTCTCATATCTTCCACAATCTTATCCACGATCTATATTTAAAAATAATATGATGGATGGTTTATTTAGGGTGAAAATATTTGAATTAATTTAAACTGCAGTTAATTATTAAAAATTTATTATCAGTGATAATTTTTTTATAAAAATAAATTATCAATAATATTTTAAAATGGTATAGATATCAACGTCATAGAATTATATATATGTATATATTATGATAAATTTGCTTTTTCTTCTATTTGTTGAATATGTTAAATTTGCATTGATATACAGAGGTTCACTTTCTCTATATTGTTATGAATATAATTTAGATTTCAATGATCAACAAATTTAAAACAATCTAAGACATTCTTCTTTGCTGTCTATATTTTTGTTTGTATTTAAAAAAAAAAACATACAATTTTGCATATATTATTAAAGTTGTATTTTATGTAAAATATTATTAATGTTGTTATTTATAAAAGAAATGGACCAATTTTAATAGTGACTAAAGCTGACTTTGCTGTCGCATTATTAACGTTGTATTTGAATAAACTAAAGCTCATTTTTTCCAAGTGATTCGTGAAACATGTCAAAAACTGGTTTGCTTGTCCAGAAGTATATTTATTTTTATTTATTTTTTTCGACAATAAAAAATATATTTTTTGATAATTAATACGTACATTTAATTTTTTTTGGTAAATTAATAAGTAAATTTTTTTGGTTTAAAATTAATAAGTACATTTAATTGGTTGAACTAGACAAAGAGAAAATATAAACAAAGTGCTTAAGCCATTAAGTTGTCTCATATCATACCCATTTCTTTTGTGCTGAATAAGTCATACCCATATCAGTTTGGCTTGTGGAATCTTACAGAAGAGCGCTAGCCTATTTCAGCCAAAAAAAAAAAAACGCTAGCCTAGATTTGATTGGACATCATCATGTCTGTGGGACAAACTTTATAGGCATAAAGTTGTACGTTGACAAAATTAAATGGAATTTGATGAGCTTCCCATTTTCCTATAAATAAAATACATTCAAAATGCATTTGATCTTATCATAAATTCAGTTAAAATAAATATGGAAATGACAATTTTATAAAATTTGATAAGACGTGCATAATAAGCTATGTAAAAAAATACAGAAAATACAGTATCAAATATTTACTAAAATAAATTATTAATAATAATTTAATCTATTAAAAAAGAAATTAACCACGTAAGCAACTAAAAATTATTTAATATAATAGTTTAATAATATAATAATAAAAGTATTTTATTAACTAATTTTTATCTTTTAATATTTTGTCATATTTTTATTGAGACGTTTTTATGTTCTACCAAAATTCGTGTTTTATTAATTTAAAATTTTTAAGTTCAAAATATGATTATTTATTTACTGTATAATTTAATTATGTACATAATATGGGCATTTTTTTTTAAATTTATACGGCATGAGACATGTAAAAAAAATTCAAAAGCCGATCAAATTCATTTGAAAAAAAATAAAATGCAAATTCAATTCAAGCCTAATATGTCCCCAAGCTTGAAACTGTCTAATTTCGTCATACGTTGCTCAAGCTTTAAATTTTTAATATAGATATGGTCTGAAGTCCAGCGATTTGATTGGGCTCGAATCATAGCCTAATGTAATTATTTTAATTTTATATTTCTAAATAACTATTGGTCCAAATCATAAACCATATTAAATTAATAAAAAATAAAAAAAATTAATAATTAATTATCTAAAAGATATATTTATAGATATGTATAACAACTATTGATCTGAATTCTATAAATTGTTATGTAATTAAATAATTTATTTATTTAATATTTATAACAAGATCAAATTTATTATATTTAAAAGATGAAACTTATAATTATTTTATTAGAATTTAAATTTATGATGATTTGAGTGCATAAATATATCATAATATTAATTTTTATTTTTTAAGTAAAAAATATTTAATTAAACTTTGTACTATAAATTTAGATTTAAATTTTAAACTCAAAGCCTGAGCCGGATACTAAAACCCAAAGCGATGCTTGATACTGATATGTCTGCATGAGTCATGCAAGTAAGTAGGAGGAGTACCACCTAGGAAAAGTAGAATTGGTCTATAACAGTTTGTTAAGTTGTTGCTATTTCCATTTCTTATTTCTTGGTCAGTTTGGCCATTATGCTGTTAATACTCCCCACCCTCACCTTAAGTTATCTTTTCCCAAATTCAATGGGGAAGACCCCCTTGGATGGTTGTACAAGGCCGAGCAATATTTTGAGTTTCAAGAAGTACCACCCGACTAACGCATTCCCTTGGCATCCTTCCATCTTGAAGGATTGGCGCTTCAATGGCATTGCTGGTTTAATAAAAAATAACGTTATACCTCAATGGGTTCCTTTTGTGCCCCTAGCTCGAACGCATCCAAGTAACCCAGTACCTGGAGTCTTAGGACCCGCACCCACCACTAGAGTTGTAGTTATAAATTTTCCCCTCAAATGGAGAGAAAAGGGCCTATGCTATTATTTTGATGAAAAGTTCGTGCCAAGACAACTTTGTGCCCGACCCCAGTTATTCATGATAGAAGAATCAATGGATCAAGACGGAGAAAACCCAGAAATAATACAAACCGAATTCAATGAGGCATTCACTGAGATTTCATTACATGCCTTTGCCAGAACGGAGCACCCCCACACCATCCGGGTACTAGGCAAGCTCAAGAACAAAGGCCTAACAGTGTTGATCGACGAAGGAAGCACCCATAATTTTATTGATCAAGCCGTGGTCAACAACTTTGGATTACTTGTTGTCACCAACAAGAAATTTCAGGTAATGGTGGCCAATAAGGAACGTATAGATTATGCTAGGCTCTATCAGGGATTGACCATGACCATCCAGGGTTGGCCCGTAACTGCAAATTACTATATCTTACTGGTAGCGGGGTGTCTAGTAGTTCTTGGGGACAGCGATTGGCCACACTCGAACCCATGGAAACCGATTATTCACGTTTAACTATGGCCTTTACTCTCAAAAGGGTCTCACATGTATTTCAAGGAATGAGGCAGCCTGAATTAGGAGTTCTATATGATAATGAGTGCTCTCAAATTCATCCAAATGGCACACTTGGATTAGGATTCTTCCTCAAGCTAATCCCAAGCACTTTTTTCTCCACTAAACTCTCACCCAACCCACCAGAATTAGATAAACTCTTATCCAAATATTCCACTATATTTCAAACACCCACCTCCTTACCCTTAAGCCGTACACATGATCATAGAATTCTCTTACTTCCAAATTCAAGCCTGATGAATGTTCGGCCCTACCGATACCCACACTATAAAAAAAGCCGAAATAGAAAATCTGGTACGTGAACTCTTGGAAACATGTCTGATCAGGCACAACAACAGTCCATTTTCTTCGCCGGTCCTTCTTGTTCGAAAATGTAATGGTGAATGGAGTTTCTGTGTGGACCATCAAATCATAGTGCATGAACCTGACATTCCCAAAATGGCATTCCGAACTCACGAAGGCCATTACAAGTTCTCTGTCATGCCTTTTGGGCTGACTAATGCCCCATCCACATTTCAGTGCTTGATGAACAACATATTTAGACTATTCCTTCGCCGGTTTATCTTGGTTTTCTTTGATGATATCTTTGAGTACTCTAAGACATGGGATGAGCACTTGCAACATCTTCAAACAGTATTTTCCCTTCTCACTCACAATCAGCTTTATGCCAAGGAGAATAAATGTGTCTTTGGCGTTTGACGAGTGGAGTAGTTGGGTCACGTAATATCTGAAGATGGTGTTGACCTGGATCTAGCAATAATACGCGTTGTCCAAGATTGGCCAACTCCCACAACCGCTCGAGAGGTCCGTGGATTTTTGGGACTTGCAGGGTACTATCGCAAATTCATTCAACATTATGGAACCATTGCAGCACCATTCTTTCGGCTTCTTGGAAAAGAAGAATTTGTTTGGAAACTGGAAGCCAATATTGCCTTCCAACACCTTAAGGAAAAGCTTATACAAACTCCAGTTCTCAGTTTGACTAACTTCACACACCTTTTTATGGTTGAATGCGATGCATGCGGCACTGGAATTGGGGCTGTTTTGCAACAACAAGGTAGGCCTATCATTTATTTCAGTGAAGCTCTTAAAGGGGTAGCACTTAATTTGTCCACATATGAAAAAGAAATGTTAGATGTGGTCAAGGCGGTACGCATGTGGCAACCATACTTACTTGGCAATCCCTTCATTGTTCGAACAAACCACCAAAGTCTAAAGTACCTATTGGAACAACGCATTACGACACCGGCTCAGGCCAGATGGTTACCAAAGCTCATGGGTTATGACTACAAAGTTGAGTACAAGCATGGGACTGATAATAAGGTAGCCGATTCTTTATCTCAGAATGCAGAGCTTCACTTTTATGCAATTTTGAAACCATCTACAGCATAGTGGAACCAACTTCAAAAAGAGTGTGCACAAGATCCATTTTATGCAAATTTGGGTACCAACCCACGTTCCCAGCAAAGAGATGGGGTCTAGTTTATAGATGAGAAGGTCATTCTTAATCTTTTTTCTCCTACTGTGCCAACCATCCTTTTTGAATGTCATGCTATTCCTATAGGCAGCCATTTCAGATTTCATAAGACCTTGAGCAGCTTGCAGAGTGATTTCTGTTGGGGAGGAAAATAGTCATGGAATTTATTTAGCAATGTGACACTTGGCAGCACAACAAGGCCCATCATATGGCCCCCATCGGATTGTTGCAACCTTTTCCAGTGCCACACCGCATTTGGGCAGATGTTTCCATGGACTATATTGAAAGACTTCCAACTTCTAGGGGATTCCATACCATCATGGTGGTTGTGGATCGCTTATCGAAATATGTCTATTTTATTCCTCTTTCTCACCTTTACACGGCCCTTACGATAGCCAAAGCCTTCATTACCAACATTGTACAGCTCCATGGTATCCCTATAAGCATTGTAAGTGATTGGGACAAAAAATTTATGAGTGCTCTATGGAAGTTACTTTTCCACTTACAGGGCACCTAACTAAACATGAGCTCCAGCTACCACTCCCAAACGGATAGTCAAACTAAGGTCGTCAACCGTACTTTGGAGCAATACTTGCGTTGCTTTGTCAGCGATCAACCTCGACATTGGAAGGAATAGTTAGTATGGGCAGAATATAGCTATAACACTTTTAGGCATTCCACCACTAAACTCACTCCATTTGAGGCAGTCGATGGGGTTCCACCCCTTCTTTGCTTTGATATGTGTCTAGCACCTCACGAGTTGCAACTGTGGACTCTTTCCTTCGTGAGCAAGATGACATGTTGCAAGAACTGAGATTGACTCTCTTGCAGGCTCGAGACCGTGTGAAGAGCTTAATCGACCAGGGACGAAGGGATGTGGTTTTCTAGGTTGGTGATTATGTGTACCTCAAGCTCCAATCTTATAGGCAAACTTCCGTCGCATTACGGGCTTCCCTCAAACTTTCTCCATGGTTTTATGGCCCTTATCGGATTGAAGCTCATGTTGGACCCGTTGCTTATCGCCTTGAATTGTTGTCGGGTCTTGCATTCACGGTGTCTTTCATGTGAATCTTCTTAGGAAATTTCTGGGAACTCAACCTGTAACTTATGCCCAACTTCCTCCCTCTACAGAAGATTCCATTGTTCTTCCCCAGCCGGAAGCTGTCCTTAGTCGCCGCACCATTCAAAAAGGAACCTATCGTCCTAGAGAGAAAGTTCTCATTAAATGGCAAGGTGCTCCAGTTGAAGATGCAACATGGGAAACTATCCGCAGGTTTGCCCATTCATACCCAAACTTTTCCTTTGCGGACAAGGGATTTTGAGGGGGAGAGAATTTGTTATGTCTGCATGAGTCATGCAAGTATCATGCAAGTAGGTAGGAGTACCGCGTAGGAAGAGTAGAATTGGTTAATAGCAGTTTGTTAAGTTGTTGCTATTTCCATTCTTTATTTCTTGGTCGGTTTGGCCATTATGTTGTAGTGGGTAGGATCAAGGTCATTATGTTGTAGTGGGTAGGCTTTCTCTGATTATTGTTCATTTAGTGGGTCTGGCAGCAGACAAGCTATAAATATGTAGCTACTTTGTTAATAAGAATATAGCTGAAAATTATCACACTCTTTCACTGCATATTTTATTTCCTATCTGTTTTCTTTCTAAATTAACCCAACATATAACTATATGGCTAGGCACCAACCGATCCCAAATTTTCTCTCCAGTCCGAACCCTCCCTATATTGAAGCTTTAGACGGCCAAATTTACGCCTCTAATACGCGTGTTATTTACATATTTTTCTGAATTTACTAACTAGACATTTGATGACCTATCTATAATGTTAGATACCTATTAAAATAGCAATTGTTAAAGATGATTACTTGTTGAACTAAAATTTTAGTTTTAAAATATTAATTAATGTGGTATCTTATGCGTCAGAACGTTTTCATCTTCGATTGAAAATATACATATCATTATTAATATAAGACTAAACAACGCAAATAGAAGCTGTCATATAACTTATCTTTTTGGTGATACTCACCTCATAAATTTGTAAGAGATCAGTTTTTGAGAAGATACTTGCCATGATTATCTTAATTGAAAGCCTCGTATCCATTTATTTTGTATCAATATTGAAGGTTTGAAATAATTAATTAAAAAACATATGAATTTTTCATGTATATATTGAATTTGAAAGACGAAGCATTTAAGGACCGTCAGTCGACATATATATATATATGTTAAATAAAATCCTTAATTAGTTATTCGTCAGTATATGTGTATAATTTATATTTATATTTTGTATATAAGTAAAGGGATGTACAATAATATCCTTTAAAATTTGTTAAATTAACCTCAAAAGATTAAAAAGGATAGCAATCACGCTATACCTGGAAAGCTTTAAGCTATAAAGAATACATGCATACTAGTTTGAAGAAAAAGCTCTTTTCAGGTAACCTGACCTAATTAACTACGTAGAAGCATCATACCAAACGCTATAGTTATTTCTTAATCAACATGTTTGGGGACCTTTGCTTTCTAAATTCTAGCTTTATAAAAATATTCACCCACATAGAAATGTTACATAAATTTTTTAATATGTGTATATATATATATATATATATTTTTTTTTTTTTCAAGACGTACTTAGGAAAGTAAAATGGAATAATAATTAACGTCATAGCTATAGACCCCTGCCTACCATTGGCATCAATACTCAAATCAATTGGGCAAATCACCACTGCATCAAATCATGTCAACAACTACTTTAGATTTTGTCACTAGGAAATATCACTTACGCTCATTTTGTGAAATAGTTCAGTGTGGTGAGGCCGTAGCTATATCTCTTGTCAGAAAAACTCTCCAACAACAAACTCTTGTCATTATTTTAGTGATAGAAAATAAACTTTAAGAAACAAAATTTGAGTCAGATTTAGGAAAATTTGTTGGTAGGATTTTATGGCTAAAAAATTGTTGAACTGTATATATTCCATTTTCAAGTCTATTTTTTACGATTTGAATCTATAAAAATATTAGTATTGAATTGTAATTTTAATATGGTATTAAAATTATATTAGGTCTTTTATGCGTTTGATCAAGAAAGCTAACAAAAGTAGTTGTCATACTTCTTGCGACAATAATTATATAAGATTTATGCTTATTTTTTTTTTTTCAGTTTAGTGATAAAATTTGATGGAATAGTCTATTTTTTGTTATTACAGTTATTAAATTTATCACTTAAATAAATTTTGTGTAACAATTTTAATAGAATCATGGTCATAATATTTTAACTATAAAATGACTATATATATATAACTATATAACAAAGCTCTTATAAAGTTGACTTACCATCAAAATTTACTTTTTCAGTTTTTAAATTATTTCAAAAAAAGAAATTAAAAAAATAATTTATGATCATTTAGATTTCTACTAAGTTTATTTTGTCTAAATAAAATTTTAGCATACTAATAAATTTATATTTAATTGATAATTAAATTTTAAATTTTGACCGTTGATATTATATAATGGCTAATAATAATGAATTTGATACTAAAATTATCGGGTTTACTGATAGGATTCTAACTCTATATATGTGTGTATGTCTAAGTGGGACCACTATATATATAACTTCCTGCATATGTATCTTTCTTAAACCTTTCTAAAAAAAAAAAAAAAAAAAAAAAAAACCGGCATTAGTCTCAATGACAAAATAACAAATTTGCCTTACTTTTCTTTTTCTTTTCTTTTTTCCTTTTTTTTTTCTCTCTTTCGTGAAGCATTTTGTCTCGTTGGGCAGGGGAAAAGAGAATTTGTACTAGACTTGACCAACCAATTCATCTAGATAAGCATAATCTTTATATAGAGGTGAACCAAATTCCCGCAAAGGAAATTAAATGGTTGACCAAATGTAAAAATATATATCCTCCAAGATTATATATGGAATTAATCAAATAGAACTAACCCGAATTAATGACCTGAATTAATCATGATGTATCTTAATTTGTTTTGCCAACTTCTTGATCCCCCTTAGGTTTTTTACTATGGATACTATTTTATATTCAAAAGGTAGTCTCGGATGTGTTTCGAAAATAAATCTCAGGTGTTTTCTATAGTGGGGTACATGTATTAAAACCTTTGAGACAATGAAGGCAAAAAACATTTCGAGGGAGTGTTTAAGGTATCGGACATTTGTAATTACATCAAAGGTTCTGAATGTACCAGGTAGATTTCCAGACCTAAAAGTCCGAGCCATAAAAGAATGAAAGAGGTTTATGAGACATCTTGAACACATGTCTAGTAAGCTCAAACATCAATTCTAAAGTGTTCTAACACGTGCTGAAAGGAGGTGAAACGCTAATTGTAACTGTTCTGAGCTTAATTAATTCTAAGACAATCATAGAGTTAATCATCATCAAGAACATTCATTGGACAATTATAAGCTCATAATGGCATGGGAAAGTACTAAGGATATAACTAAGATGTGAGAACTGAAGGGTAAGGGAATAAGAATAAGAATTACTTTTTGAGTATACTAATACATTGATTCTTTTGAAATCTGACTTGAGCGTTAGAGTATCTTTAGTAGGTACCACATCGGTGCTGTAAATTTTTATTCATTTTCAGGCACATTGAATGGGAAAAGGTGGTGACAGAAAATTGCAATCACAATTTGGAGCTCTAGATATGGGAGTATTTCACATTTGATACGTGATTATACTTCCATGTTCAAGTCCTTTTCAATTCTTGAGATTAAAAACTCAGAAATTTATCTTGTATTTGTAATTGTAATTCGATGTTGAATCCCAACGAGACACCAATTTTCGTAATTGGGCCTACAACTTTTATATATCAAGAGGAACGACTCAAGAGTTTAGAGATCATAATCTCGCAGATGAACTCACAATTCAATTTGTTCCTTTCACAGAATGAGCAGCAAGCACCGTTCAAACCAATCATGAATTTGATGAACCAGCTAGGCATTGCAGAGTTTTTGAATCCTCTTCAAAAAGTGAAAGGACAACAACAATTTCCTTCGGTTAGCCTCGTACAACGTCAAAAAAATCCAACACCATCAATTTCAGTTCCACAGAACAATCCAACGATGGTTTTCAAGTTGAAAGGTCAGGAGAATCAGGAAGCAGCATGACGTGGAAGAGAAGTAATGGTTAAGCTTCAGAATGCTTTTCTTTCTGAACAGGTGGAATCATCTGCTCAGGCATCACAGGCCAGAGGTGACAAAAAGAGCAAAACTGCAGATCATATATCTGAATTAGTCCGAGAGGAGTTGAGGAGACAAAAACAAAATCTTTGAAATGAAAATGATAAATGGTTAAGAAATTTGGTGCAAATACCCTTTGCAAAACAAATAATGGAAGTTTCTCCACCTTCCAGAGTAAGTTTTCCATCTTTCGTTTTGTTCGATGGAATTACTAATCCAAAAGATCACATCATGAGGTATCATGATGCAATGATGACTCTTAGAATTTTGAGGGATAAAATGGAAGCTATGCTTTCTCAACGAATTTGATTGGGCCATCGTTAACTTGGTATCACAACCTTCGGTTTGGTTCGATACGATCATTCCGAGAACTTGCCATTAGTTTTAAAGCTTAGTTTGCTTCAAGTATTCATTTCAAAAAGTAGGCAAATTCACTTTTTTCTATTGTCCAAAGAAAATGAGAAAGCTTAAAAAGTTACACTCAGAGTTTTAATAAGTAAGCAATTGGAATCTCAGGCTGTAATGAATTTGTTGCTGTTGAGGCATTTCGAAAAGGTTTGACGAAGGATGGATGTTATTTTATTCTCTAGTTAGAAATACTCCTGATATATTGGCACAAGCAATTAAACATGTTTCCAAGTACATTAAGATGGAGGAAGAGTTAAAGAAGGATGGATGAGAGCAAGGCCGATATCCGAGCCGTGAGTCCATGATACATTCAATAGCTAATATGGGTGAAAAGAGATTTGAGGAAAGAAAGGGTCTAGTCGTTAAAAGATCTAATTTTGCTTCTGGCAAAGTTATGCAACAACAATTTTCGAAGCATGGTAGTTTTTCAAGGGAATTTGGCTGACAGTATTCTTTAAATCTTCCTGCAGATGATGTTGTAACTCATTTAAAAGGAAAGGATTACATCAAGTGGCCTCGAAAGTTGTTTGATGATTTGAAGGCCCGAAGTTCGAGGAAAGTTTGTGCTTTTCATGGGGGGTAAGGGCATAAAACCAAGAAATGCAGGTTTTTTAGAGCTGAAATTGAAATTTTAGTTCGAATGGGCTATTTAAAGGAGTTTCTACGCATTTTAGCAGCGAAGTAAGGCCTATCAACAATAATTCTAGTGGGGTTAGAAGAACCAGTGACAGAATTTGGGATTCGAGAGAACAGGTCAAAGGAAGAGCTTGGAGTGAATGACGAGGACTTAAATTGTATTCATTGAGGCATGGAAACCGGAGGAAATGATGGCAGCAAAAAGGCAACATATACAATTGGCTAAGTTGTCATCCTTGTCGTCAGCAAATTTTAAAAAGTCAGGAGTCTCTCTAATTCTTTTCTCCCAAGAAGATAGGCAAGGTTTGTATTATCCACATGATGATGCTCTGGTAATCCGAGTCCATATTGGGAATTTCCTAGTAAAATGAGTTCTCATTGATAAGGGTAGTTTAGCGAAAGTACTTTTTTTAGCAACTTTGCATAGTATGAAGTATGACGAATCATTGATTAAAAGATTTACGACCAAGTTAGTAGCTTTTAATGGTACTATGAGCCCGGTTATTGGGAAGATTGTAATGCTGTTAACTTCACAGAAAAAGATAGTTTTCTACACTATGATGGTGGTGGATAATGAGTCAACCTACAACGCAGTTTTGGGAAGGCCATGGATTCATCATATGGAAACTGCGACGTCATCCTTACATCAGATGTTGAAGTTTCAGAAGAATAATGTTATTAAAGTGGTGAGAAGAGATCAGAAGATTGCTTGAACATGTTATGTAGACTCAGTGAAGGAAGCTTTAGAGTTTTCGGAGACTACATAGCAATTAAAGGACTTCGGAATCATTACCATGGAGTTACAATAAGACATGGATGTTAGAGAAAAGGTAATGTTGGATCCCAAGAAGCCTAAGAGCACAGTCCGAGTAGGGTTTGGGTTGATGATGGAAGGCGGTCGAAATTGATTGCATTTTTTAAGGAGAATATGAGTTGTTTTACATGGGACACAAGTGATACGCCAGGAATTGATTTGCATATCATTACACATGAGTTGAATATGGATCCAAGCTTCAAGCCAATGCAGAAGAGAATGAGGTTTGCTCATAAGAAGAACTAAGCAATAAACAAGGATGTGGATAGGTTGTTGGCGAACAAAATGATCCAAGAAGTGTATTATTCAGAGTGTCTAGCAAACACAGTGGTAGTATAAAAGAAGAATGGGAAAAACTGAGTGTGCGTGGATTTTACGGATATGAATAAAGCTTGTTCAAAAGATAGTTTTTCTTTTCTTATCATTGATCAGTTAGTTGACGCAATAGCTTAGCATGATGTAATGAGTTTTCTAGATTCATTTTTAGGGTATAACCAGATTATAATGCATCCAGCTGATCAGGAGAAAACTTTTTTTTTATGACGAAGAGATGAACATATTGTTACAAGGTTATACCTTTCGGACTTAAAAATGCATGAGCACCATATCAAAGGCTGGTCAATCGAATATTTAAGGATTTAATAGGAAAAAACCATGGAAGTTTACATTGATGACATACTAGTTAAATCTTTAAAGGCTGAGGATCACTTAGAGCATCTGAAGCTAACTTTTCAGTTATTGGAGCAATATCAAATGAAGTTTAATCCAACAAAGTGTACATTCAGAGTATCATCAGGCAAATTTTTGGGATATATGGTCACGCAAAGAGGAATTAAGGTAATTTCAAATCAAATCCAAGCACTAGTGGACATGTTATCCCCACATTGCAAGAAAAGATATTCAAAAATTGAATGGGAGAATAACAGCTTTCAGTCATATTATCTCGAGATCCTCGGACGATTGCCAGAGTTTCTTCAAAGTGCTAAAAAAGCAGAGAAATTTTGAGTGGACTGATGATTGTGAATATACATTCAAAGAATTAAAGTATTACTTCTAGTCTCCACTAGGGGTGGGCAAAAACCGAACCAAACCGCGAAACCGAACCAAACCGTTGCTTTTGGTTCGGTTTGGTTCGGTTTATGGAACAAAACGGTTTGGGTTGGTTTAGTATATAACCAAAGCGCAACTAACGGTTTGGTTTGCGGTTTGGATAGTTTTTAGACCAAACCAACCCAAACCGCACTTTAATATATAATATATTTATAATATTTTTTATTATTAATATATATATATTTAATATATATTACTGACAGTTTTACTTTTACTTTTAATTTTAATATATTTTTTTATTTTATTTTTTTTTATCAATGTTTGAATTGTGAAATGTAATATTTTGTTTGGGATATTTGATATATTTTATGTTTTTTTTTTATGTTTGGGATGTTTACAATTTTCATTTTGAACTGCAATATTTTGTTTGGGATATTTAATGAATTTTATATTTTTCTTCTTATGTTTAGTATGTTTACAATTTTCATTTTGGACTATAAAATTAAATATCACAGTCCAAACCGCTAAACCAAACCGCACCAAACCTTTTTTGAACGGTTTGGTTTGAATGGTTTCAATGGTTTGGTTTGGTTTGTCATTAAGCTAAACCGCAAACTACGGTTTGGTCTGAATTTTTATAAAAAACCAAACCAAACCAGACCGTGCCCACCCCTAGTCTCCACCACTCTTAGTCAAGCCAAAAGAAGAGGATATCTTGCAATTGTATTTGTCAGTGTCGGATAATGCAATCAGTTTCGTTTTAGTGCAAAATGAAAGAAGGGATCATAATCTGATTATTTACATCAATAAAGTATTCCAAAATGCCGAGACAAGGTACATATATTTAGAAAAATTGTTATATGCCTTGGTCATTTCAGCCTGAAGGTTAAAGCTGTATTTTCAGAGTCATACGGTGAAAGTGGTTACAGCTTATGCACAAATCTAATTTGGCTGGACGAATGGCATTGTGGGCAACAGAGTTATGTGCTTATGATATACGTTATATTCCTCGTACTACCATAAAATCTCAAGTTTTAGCAGATTTTATAGCCAAGTTTACCATATGAGGAGAGGAAGCACAAAAAGATGCCAAAGGGTACAAAACTAAATGGAAATATAGGTGGATGGGTCATTTAATGCCAGAGGTTCGAGAGCTAGAATTTTGTTGAAAAGTCTAGCTGGTGATCTATTAGAACATTCTTTGCGCTTTGGGTTTTTTACCATTAATAATGAAGCTGAGTATGAAGCTTTACTAGCTGGTTTACATCTGGGTAAACAGATGGGAGCAACTTCAATAAAAAAGAATTAGTAATTCACAGTTAGTGGTTAGTCAAGTGCAGAGGGCATATTTAGCAAAAGATCAGACTATGTCTTTGTACCTTGAAAAGGCAAAATAGTTAATGGCAGGATTTGAAGCAGTTGAACTACAGCAGTTGCCGAATTCAGAGAGCAGCCATGCCGACACATTAGCAACTATGGCTTCAAATGTCAATACCAGAGATAAGAGAACGATACATATCACTATTCTCAAAGAACGAAGCATTATACTTTCTGGGATCAGCAGCATCCGAACTGAGGATGCCACATGGATAAAGAAATACTTGGTTACATAGTAGATGGAGTATATCCAAAGGAAAAGTCTGAAGCACAGTATCTAAAGTCAAAGTCAGTATGATATTGCATTTTGGAAGTCAATTATACTGACAGTCTTTTTTGGGACCTTTGCAAAAGTGTAAAGGAGATAGCTTGGCGTTAAAAGGTGATGGCAGAGAATCATGAGGGATTTTGTGGGAATCATTCAAGAGGGAGGTCATTGGCAAGAAACATAATATTACAAGGATATTTTGCCAACTATGGTAAAGGATTCTAAGATATATGTCCGAGAATGTGAGAAATGCCAAAAGTTTGCTCCAATTCATCATGTTCCATCAAATGAATTTACATATGTTTCTAGTACCTAGCCATTTATTCAGTGGGGTATGGATATTGCCAGACCTTTACTTCAGGCACCTGGGCAAAAGAAATTTAGTTTAGTAGCCACGCATTATTTTTCCAAATGGGTAGAAGTTGAATCTTATGCGAATATCAAGGATTCCAATGTTATGGCCTTTGTATGGAAGAATATTGTCACCTCACCAGATTTGGGTTGCCTCGGATTATTGTGACGGACAATGGATCTCAGTTTATAAGTCAGAAGTTTAAAATTTTTTATGTAATGTAAAAGATAGGCTTGCGGTATTCAACACCATGATATCCACAGGGAAATGGGCAGGCCGAGGCGACAAACATAACAATATTGAATACTTTGAAGAAAATGCTTGAAGAGTCAAAAGATAAATGAACCGAGGAGTTACTAGAGGTGTTGTGGGCATATTAAACAACAATAAAAGAGATAATGGGTTGCACTCCATTTTCTTTGGTTTATGGCACAAAAGCCATTTTGCCTGTGGCAGTTTTCGAGTTGACCATCCGAACTAGTGGAGATTTGTTACACCTAAAAGATCAAATGTTAAAACAAACTCTAGACGAGTCCAAAGAAAAGTGCGTATCTGCTGCAATTCGATTTGCCTAATACCAACAGATGGTAGCACAACACTACAATTCAATTGTTCGATCTCGAAAATTTTAAATAGGTGACCTTGTTCTCATAAAATTTTTCTTGAATACAAAAAGAGGTGAATGTTGGGAAGCTTAGATCAAATTGGGAAGGACCTTATCTTGTCATATGTATCCCTCAGCCTAGAGGCATATAGACTTCAAGATAAAAGTGGCAATGATGTTCCAAGAAATGGAATTTAGAACATTTAAGACTTTTTTCATTCAAATACATTTTTCAGTTAGTTATTTGCTCTTTATATTGCCTTTGTTTTTTGGGGTAGGTTAGTATTATCTAATTCATTTATGGAAGTTTTACAGATTTTATATCTTCAAAAATTTATCTTTCGGCAATTTAAAGAATTTTTCTTTGCATTCAGACTGCGTGAATTATCTCAGAACCTAATCTGACAGGTTTGAAGCCTAAAAATATTTTTATTGATTTAAACTTGGAAATGTGAAGGTGATAAAAAAAGAGAAAGAGGAAGAAAGAAAAGATTATATAGATGGTTAAACGGTTCAGATTTGATCATAGGATGATGAAATCAAAGGTTAGGAATTGCGACTTTCCATTTCAGTGCAGGAAACGAGGCGACTGAACTAGGTTAATCATTGCAAATTTTGAAAAATGTTCAATTGACACATGGACGTTAATGAAGTTGGGGTCTGACAACATAGCCAGATTTTTGTTTTAATCGAAAAGGGATATACAGATTTGATTTTAAACATAAGTAACTCCATGAACTGACGTATCACTTCATAGAGTAGAAGGCTAACTGCGGATACTATTTTATATCTGAATGATAGTTTCGAATGTGTTCCGAGGATGAATCTCAGTTGCCTTCTATAGTGGAGTACATGTATTAAGACTTTTGAGATAATGAAGACAAAAATTCTTCTGATAAAGTGTTTAAAGTATTAGACATTCGTAATTACTATAAAGTTTTAAGCGTACCAGGTGGATTTTTGGATCTGAAAGTCCAATCCATAAAGAGATGAAAGAGGTTTCCGAAGCATCTTGAACAGTGTGTAGGAAGCTCAAATGTCAATTTTGAAACATTCTAACTCGTGCTGGAATGGGATGAAACGTCAATTGTAACTGTTTTGAGCTTAATTAATTCTAAAGCAATCATGGGAGTTAATCATCAAGAACATTCATTGAACAATTATAAGTTCATAAAGGCATTGGAAAGTACTAAGGATATAAGTAAGAGTTGAGAACTGAAGTTTAAGGGAATAAGAATTACTTTTTGAGCTTACTAATACATTGATTTTTTTTAGATTTGACTTGAACATCTAAGTGTCTTAGACAAATACTATACCGGTGCTATAACGTTTTATTCATTTTTAGAAGAGATTAAACAAAAAATATAGTGACAGAAAATTACAATTACAATCATGCCCTGACATTTTTCTCTCAGAAAGTCAATGAATCAATGAAATAATTAATGTCCCACTACTTCTTGTACAAAACAGACGAGTTAAACAAAATTTGTAAAACCTCATATAAACCAGACGAACCAATCTCAAGGATTATAATTTGTTGTGTTTCATATAATTCTGAAGGAAGCTTTGATTTACTTAATCAATTTGTTCTCCATTATGCTATCCAAATGAAAAGAGGTAATTAATTAATCGGATCTAGCAAAGATTAAGAATGATATCACACGTGTAAAATGTGAAGAGAAATTAAGAAAGTGTGAATGAATGAGAGTGTAGTTGGTGAAAATGTATCGTGGTAATGATAATCAGAATCAAGGTTATTATTAATAAATTCAATCTAATATCCAGGGTTGACTATATATATGTCAAGCCGCTGACCAAAATGTGAACATGAATCTAGACAAGTACATGCATGTTGGCACATATATGCACACTGCAGTATATATTAATTGTTTTTTTTTTTTTTTTTTGGTGAAATGCAATTATGATTTGTCTTGTATAAAGGAAAAGCAGAACAAGTAAGAGCGCAAAAGAGAGAAAGGAAAGATATGGAGATCTTGTCCCTTGTTTGGTAAGGAAAAAATAAAATCAGTGCTCTTGGAATACCTAAGACTTCATCGAAATGGAGAAGTGAAGGTTAAAGTGAGGGGAGTTACTTTCTCTTTGCTGAATCACTGTTGATTTCAAACAAGTTTATAGAATATAAATCATCTATTTTTTAATATTTTATTTTTAATACTCTCTTTCACACCTAAACTCATTTAGGTCTAGATTTTCGAACTGATTTTTTTTTGAACTATTTTTTAGTTTTTAAATTTATTTTTAAATTTGAATTGAGTTATTTAGTTTCGAAAATCTGACTACTAAGTCTTTCGGCTATGATAACATGTTAAATCACAATTAATCTCAAAAATTTAAGCTTATAGAATATAGATCATCATTTCTTTTATATTTTTATCTCTAATACCCTTCAATCTAAAACCTTCAAAGCCAACAAATCCATCCACTTTTGAAAGGACTCAGTTTGAAAGGATTAAAAGATAGAAAGTTTTTAGCTAAGAATGTTAAAATATAACTACCAATGGTCATGTAAATGTTAGTGGAAATTCATAAATCTTAGATAATACGTACCAATGGTTAAACTGGTAGCTTAATATATATATATATATATATATATGTGAAATTTTTTTCTTTCAACTTTTTGCCCTTTTCCCATCCTATATATACCAAAAGAAGTAGATGAATATATTTTATATCCTTCCTATCAAATTAAATAATGCAAGGATTCAAAAAAAAAAAAAATTCTCCTTTGTTCTAAATATTTTTTCCCTTCTACTATATTCATCATCTTTCCTATTATTTCCTCTCATAATGATTTTGAATTGAAATATTTAATCAGAATAGAAAATAAATCAATAAACTTTAACAAATAAGTAAAGCATCGTATATTAAAATCCAAAAAGATTGGCAAGTTAGTTGGTATGAAACTTTCTTTCAACATTAAAAAAAAAGGGCTAACATGAAACTTAGAAAGAGGCAGCCCACCTTGTTGGGCTATCTACTATTTGTAGCCTTACCTGGCCTGGAAGAAGCCCAAAAATACATCCTTAAATTAAATTCCTTTCCTTTTCTTTTTTTGGTCAACAGAATCAATCCTTTTTTCTTTTCTTTTTGAAATTCAATAGAATCAATTCTAATTCCCCGTGTTGTTATTCTTTCCTTGCTGCCAATACAAAGCTAATTAATCTGTCCAAAAGTGTTATGTTTTAGTTTATCGATTGAGGATCACAAAAGAGAAAATAAGAAAGAACACAACCTGATTTACAAGGTTCACCGAAAAAGTTTCGGCTACATCCTTGGCTCCGGTGAGGAGCGTATGCTATATTCCATTTATACGAGAGAAAGAATACACAATTCTTAACTACAATAAACAAACTCTCTCACAACCATAACCCCATTACACCCAGCTTCCCACACAGAAACACAAAGAATAAACACACAGAGAAACCCTCACAAAGAAGACGAAAGGAAACAAGACACAAAGCAAACCCTAAACACCCTAAACAAATCGGCGCACCCGTTTAACTTCAACAGTGCCAATCATAACAATATATATCATATACAGCTTCCACTTGGCACCATCACAGAGCAGCTCCACGCGGTTAAGACAAAACGGCAACGTTTCCTAGCACAGTTAATATATAACACAGATGGGCCATAAACAGATGGGCCTAAGTAAATGAAGGATTAATATTACATATCTCCACCTAATCCTTAAAATACTTAGGTTAATTAAAGAAATATAGCATAAACTCAAACACACCTTCTCAGCAATTTAATTTGTTAAAACAAATTAATCTGCTCCAATACGGAGCAGAGACTTACAAGTATTAAATTTACCAATAGACAAGACTTTAGTACCAAAATCAGAAGGATTATATTCAGTAGGTATCTTCTCTAATTTAAACACATCATTAGAAACAAGATCACGAATAAAATGATATTTAACTTGAATATGTTTAGATCTTTCATGAAAAACTGGGTTTTTGCAAAGATGAATAGCACTTTGACTATCAGAATATAATATAACATCTTTTTCTAAAACATTTAATTCACACAAAAGTCCTTTAAGCCAAACAGCCTCTTTTGCAGCCTCAGTGGTTGCAACATATTCTGCCTCTGTAGTAGATAAAGCTACTACAGATTGTAAATGAGACTTCCAACTTATACAATTACCACAAAGTGTGAAAACATAAGAAGATATTGATTTTCTATTATCTCTGTCACCAGCATAGTCAGAATCCATAAATCCTAACAATTCAACATCTTTTTGACCACCTTTATAAATTAAACCCTCATTTTCCGTAAATTTCATATATCTAAGAAGACATTTCATTGCTTCCCAGTGTGGTCTACCAGGATTAGCCATAAACCTACTAAGAACACTAATGGAATAAGCTAAGTCGGGTCTAGTACAAATCATAGTATACATTACAGAACCTACAGCATTTGCATAAGGTACAGAGATCATATCTAACTTTCCTGCTTCAGTAGTAGGACATTGGTCACTAGACAGTTTTAAATGAGCTCCCAAAGGAATTGAAACAGTTTTAGAAGTTCCCATAGAAAATTTAGAAACAATTTTATTAACATAAGAAGTTTGAGATAATTTCATTAAGAATTTACTTCTGTTTCTAGTAATATTAATACCCAAAATCTTTCTAGCAGAACCTAAATCCTTCATATCAAACTCAGATTTAAGTAAATCTTTAATTCTCTGTATTTCAGTATAACTCGGACCAGTTAACAGCATATCATCAACATATAATAATAAACAAACAGATTTATTTGTTCCTAGACCTTTTAAATATAAACAGCTATCATATTGACTTCTAGAAAAACCAATTTTCAAAACAAAAGAATCAAAACGTTTATACCACTGCCTAGGAGATTGTTTAAGACCATACAGAGACTTTTTTAATAAACAAACTAGCTCATTACTCCCTTTAGTAACTTGGAAACCCTCAGGCTGTCTCATATATATAATTTCTTCTAAGTCACCATGCAAAAAAGCAGTCTTAACATCTAATTGTTCAAGTTCCCAATTAAAATGAGTTACTAAAGATAAAACAACCCTAATGGTAGTAAACTTAACAACAGGTGAAAATATTTCATTATAATCTACTCCCTCAACCTGTGTAAACCCTTTTGCTACTAACCTAGCCTTATACTTAATAGGTTCAGAACTGGTCATACCTTCTTTGACCTTAAAAACCCACTTACACTCAACAATTCTTTTATTTGAAGGTTCTGCAACTAACTCCCAAGTCTGATTTTGGTGTAAGGATTTCATTTCTTCTACCATAGATGCTTTCCATTCTTTTACTTGTTTAGACTTAATGGCTTCACTATAAGTCTTAGGTTCACAGTCAACTAAATCAGAGAAGGAAACTAAAGCGTAAGATAGGCATTCAGCTAAAGCAAATCTTTTATTTGGTTTGACTTTTCTTTTATCTCTATCCCTAGTTAACATGTAATCATTTGAAGACTTGGCAGATTGATTCTCTTCCGTACTAGAACTTTCATTTAAAGTGTTAGTCCTAGTTAATTCTTCTCTATGATCTAAGGTTTCTATTTGTTTTTCAATTTGCAAAAGTTCTGAATCTTTAGAACTTTGACACTCCACCCCAAAAGGTAAACTTAACTCCCTAGATTCAGCAGGTGTTTCTATTTCAGAATTGGTCTTGTTTTCAGTCTTACAAGGCATAGATGTTTCATCAAACACTACATCCCTACTGATAATAACTTTAAACCCGTGGCTCTCCTTTACCCAAAGTCTATAGCCTTTGACACCTAAGGGGTAACCTAAGAAGACACACTTAACACTCCTAGGTTCTAACTTACCCTCAGATTGGTGTGCATATGCTGCACATCCAAAGATTCTTAACCTACTATAGTCTGGTTTTCTATTAGACCAAACTTGTTCAGGTATTTTCAAATTTATAGCAGTAGAAGGACTCAAATTGATCAAATATGCAGCAGTCATAACAGCCTCACCCCAAAACAAATTTGGTAATCCAGAAGAAATTAGCATGCATCTTACTTTATCAAGAATAGTTCTATTCATTCTTTCAGCTATTCCATTTTGTTGTGGTGTGTGTTTAACAGTTCTGTGTCTTATTAAACCACAAGAATTACAGAAAGAATCAAATTCAGCATTACAAAATTCCAAACCATTATCAGTTCTCAGAATTTTTACAGTTTTATTTACTTGATTTTCAACTAACAGTTTCCATTCCTTAAATTTCATAAAAGCTTCATCTTTTGATCTCAACAAATAGATCCACAGTTTCCTAGAACAATCATCTATTATAGACAGAAAATATCTCTTTCCAGTTTGAGTTTGGACCTTAGCAGGACCCCATAAATCAGCATGAACATAATCTAACACAGATTTAGATTTATATGTGCTTGTGCTAAAGCTGTGTCTGTGTTGTTTTCCTAAAATACAAACTTCACAGAAAATAAGTTTACTGATTTTATCCTTACCAAGGTATTCATGTCTGTGCAAATGATTTAGACTATTCTCACTAATATGTCCTAGTCTAGCATGCCATAGAGTTGTAGAGTCATTTAAGGGAACAGCAGAGGCATTCACAGTACCAACACAGGTTTTACCACATAGTATGTACAGACCATTCTGTTTAGTTCCTTTCATAATGACTAAGGAGCCTTTAGATATTTTAACAATGCCATTTGAAGTTTTACAAGTTAGTCCAGACTCATCAAGCATGCCGATTGAAATTAAATTTCTTTTAAGATTAGGAACATGTCTAACTTTTGATAACACTTTAAGAGAACCATCATGCAATTTAAGTTGAATAGAACCAATTCCAATAACATCACAAGCAAGATCATTTCCTAATAACACTTGACCTCCATTTATTTTAGTATAAGAAATAAAGGAATCTCTATTAGGGCACATATGGAAAGAGCAGCCAGAATCTAAGATCCATTCATTTTCAGTTAAAACAGTAGAAACCATTAACACAAGGGGTGAAGTCATATCAGATGTTACTAAGGACAGATCTCCATTTTCTTGACTGTTACTGTTTATTCCTTTATCTTTTTCATCTTTCTTCTTTTTAAAGCAGTTTTTAATGTAGTGACCTGTTTTTCTACAGTAGTAACATTTCCTATTACTTAATGTTGATTTAGGCTGACTATTACTTCTAGACTTGTTTCTGTTTTTATTAAAATTATTAAAATTGATATTCCCTTTATAAACAGAGTTCCTAGTCATATTTCTGCCCCTTATACTTAATCCTTCACCTCTAGAATTAGTTTTTATTTCTAGTTCTTTTGATTTTAGAGCATTAACAATTACATCAATAGTTAAAGTGTCTCTACCATACTTGATAGCATTCTTTACTTCTCTATACATTTCAGGTAAAGAATTAAGTAAAATAACAGCATTGTTTTCTTTTGAAAAAGTAACTTTGCAACTAGCCAGATCAAGAATCATACGATTGAACACATCAATGTTTGCATCTAGATCTTTAGAGGTATCCATTTTAAAACTAAAAAATTGTTCTAACATAAAAATCCTATCAGGCAAAGATTTTTCAGAATATAGTTTATCAAGTAAGTCCCACAATTCAGAGGCAGTTTTGACACCATCAACTTTTCTTAATACATTATCAGACAGATGTAAAATAATAGTACTCATTGCAATTTCATCAGTCTCAGTTTTCAAATCATCAGAAGTTCCAGAGGCATATGAGTTTGTTAAAGCTTTTGCAATTTTCATTTGTATAAGCACGGCTTTCATCTTTCTACGCCAAAGGAGAAAATCTCCTTTGCCGTTAAAGACTTCTACCTCAACTTTAGTAGACATTATAAACAGATGTCACACAGAGACAGAGAACAATAAAAGCAAGAATTTAACAAACAGTAGAACAAGTTCAGACCAACCGATATGCAGACTAAGCAAAATTTATCAAGAATTGAAAACATACAAAATTACAAAGTCAGAAATCAACTATCAGATTGATTTCAGATACAAACGGCTCCAAATAGCATTACCCTAGGACCAATCTGTTAATCCGGAAATAGAAGGTTCTTTGTACTTAACCGGGAAAAACAGTGTTTTCAAGATTCTCCAAGCCCTAGAAAAACTAGAGGAAAAAACTTAAAACCGACTCTAACACATAAACAGTTTAGACATCCAGATTTTTTAAGGCGGAAAATCAAAACAATTTCTCCACGGTTTTAAGAACAAACAAAAAACCAGTTACTATCTCCAAGGACAGAGATCCTAGGTTCTCTACCAGATTCAGAGCAAACACACACGAAAAATAGACTGAAACAGATTCAGTGCAAACAAACAAAGAAAGGCAGCAAACAGAAAATCAAAAGAAAAATTTCAGAAAACAACAAAACCTACAGACAGCCAAGATTAAAGTATAGATTAGAAAGATTATACCGGATTGCTGATCTTTAGAAATAATCATCAAAAAAACATCAGAATAACACAGAGTCTGTGTCCAGCAACACAACATCAGGTATCAATCTTCGAAACGCAGGTCCAGAAATTTTCAGATCAGGAATCTAAAAATATTTACCGTGTTCCGATGACAACGAACAGTCACCAACTCCAAAGTATCATACCTCTCCGAAGAACAAACCCCCAAGGCATAAAGTGCTCTGATACCAAATGTTATGTTTTTAGTTATCGATTGAGGATCGTAAAAGAGAAAATAAGAAAGAACACAACTCGATTTACAAGGTTCACCGAAAAAGTTTCGGCTACATCCTTGGCTCCGGTGAGGAGCGTATGCTATATTCCATTTATACAAGAGAAAGAATACACAATTCTTAACTACAATAAACAAAACTCTCTCACAACCATAACCCCATTACACCCAGATTCCCACACAGAAACACCAAGAATGAACACACAGAGAAACCCTCACAAAGAAGACGAAAGGAAACGAGACACAAAGCAAACCCTAAACACCCTAAACAAATCGGCGCACCCGTTCTCTTCAACAGTGCCAATCATAACAATATATATCATACACAGCTTCCACGTGGCACCATCACAGAGCAGCTCCACGCGGTTAAGACAGAACGGCAGCGTTTCCTAGCACAGTTAATATATAACACAGATGGGCCATAAACAGATGGGCCTAAGTAAATGAAGGATTAATATTACAGCAAGTAATATTATTCGTATGCTATGTATAATTATTTATAAGTTTCTTTGAATCCAAAATATATATTGCTTCTATTAGGTTTCTTTTGGACCTTTAGATATTGTAATAAGCTATGGCTTATTTGTGCCTTTTACAATTGCTATATTTGTGTTCACAATTTACCAAATTTTTTTTTTGTGGAATGGACAGAGGTGTCGCCACTTGGTGATATGCATACATAAAAGCATCATCAAGTGGCGACATTCTTGCATAAAAATGTCTCCAAGTGGTGACATGCATGCAATGAAGTTTGGCCCTGTGGCGCCATACATGCAATGAAGCATCGTCACGTGCGACGCGCATGCTTTAAGGCATTGAATATTGCAACGCTTCTACCTAAAGCGTCGCAAATTTGCATCAATATAGTCAAGAAGCATTGCAATTTGGGACTGAAGTGTCACAAATTAGGACTAAGAGTTTCAATTTGGCGACACTTTATTCTTAAAGCATCGCAAATTGTTGACGCTTTAAATAGATGTCCACCTTTCTCTTTATTTTCATTTTCCGCTTTGTCTTTCTTTCATCTTTTTAGTTCCTGCAATTTTAATTTTTTTAGTATATATGTTTCCTCCAATTTAGGAGAAAACCATCGCAAATCACACTACAAACTTTTGGCGATGAGGAGCAAAGAAGATTGAAAAACTTTAAATGGCGGGTAATTGTATTTCGTACATTGTTTTAAAGAAATTTGTATGTGTATTTTATGAGTTTGGTGTTTGTGGTTGGGTTTGCCGATTTTGATGTTTAGGGTTTGTGGGTGTGTTGATTTTGATGCTTAGATTATGTAGGTATGTCATTTTGATGTTTTGGATTTGTGTGTGCCGATTTTGATGCTTGAGTTTTGTTGGTGTGCCAATTTTGAACATTGTTTACATTGATGATGCTTGTGTTTAGAACAATGTTTGAGTTTTTAGATTTTGAAAAGAAAAATGTTTCTAGAACACAAGCGTTGCCGTTTTTTGGCGGATTTTAAACAATTCTCCACAAAAAGTCAAAAGGGCGACGCTTTGGTATTAAAAGCCTTACCCTTTTTTGGCTGATTTTTATAGTATTCATCACTAAAAGAAGAAAGGGAGACGTTTCATTTTTAAAAGCATCGCTCTTTTTTTGCTGCATTTTTTCTTTTGTATCACAGAAGCTTAAAAGCGTTGCTGTTTGAATATTTTTTTTTTGTTCAATTGGAGGATGCTATGAAGCTTAGCCATTAGTGACGCTTATGGGGACACTTTTAAAGCGTTGTTGTTTGTTAAAAATGACGGCTCTTCTTTTACAGACTCTTTTAGCGATGCTCGATTAGGATATGCGTATGAAAAGAATGGCTTTATGTGTTTTGAAACACTTTTAAAACATCACGTATCAGGGTAGTTAGACATAGTGAGATATGCATTCGCAAATAACTATTTTTAGTTGCACATAGTGAGATATGCATTTGCAAATAACTATTTTTAATTTTATGGTTATTTAATAATCATAACAAGGTTTATTTAAATATTATTAATTTTTAACTTTAAACTATATTAAACATGTATTAATTTTTTTTAATTCTTTTAAATATATATATATGTACTTGTTAATAATATAATAATACTTTGAGAAATGTAATATTTTCATGAATAATATGAAATTCAATTTAATCTGTTATGAATAATGTATTATTTATAAAAGTTTATATATGTTAGCAAAAATTAAATGTAAACAATTTTATTTATATAAAAATATTTGTTTATACAATTTTACAATATTGTACCAAACATGGTATTTAAATAATATGCTACAGTTGTGTTTGCATAATAAGTCCAATACAATATAAAACAATAAGACAATATAATCCTGGAAATTAAATGTACATTGGGTCTTTTATGCAATTAATTAACCTTAACTGGTTGTCTGGTACGAGGAATAAAAAGTAGGGAGGATGGAAGAGGGAGGAGAGGTGGAAAAGTGGAAAGATTCTATTTGTGATTGCAATTTTCTGTCATTTTTTTTTCCACTTAATTTTTTAACAATGGATAAAATCATTGGATATGCTTTTACTGTGTCAAAATCGTAGATATATGTATAGAACATTATTATTTATCACCACTTGTAATCGATCATCAGTAGGATCCATATGCAATTTTAAAATTTAATTGGCTATCTCAAAAAGGTTGACTTTCCCCTAATTGAGTTTTTTATTATAAAAAAATTAATATATAATTAAATGTATCCGATTAATATTTGTCATTTCAGCATAGGTTCTACTGATCCTAGTAACAAATAACAAAACTCATATGTATATGTAGAATAAGTCTCTCATAAGAAAATCTCTGGTTTAGTACTAAATTAGGGTTGTTTATTTTGCAAAGGTTTAACCATTAAAGAAAACGATAATTAATATTTGAAATCAAATATAAAACTCTTTGATGGAATGTAATAATCTTTAGCACTTTATCACATAATTATACGTTACTTATCAAAGTTAGAAATTCACAAACTAGAAAATTCTTCAATAAATATATATTTGTTAATATATATGGTTAGGTCATGCATATGGGATTCTATTCATGGCTTATATATATGCCTAAAATGTTGAAGCAATGAATGAAGTCCTTAATCCCACATAACCATATTTGGGGTCCAAATTACCAATAAACACATAAGACTGCATAGTGCAAAAGTACAAATTTAAAGACAAATAAATAGATAAACTCAAAATGGAAAAGTAGTAAACTTTTAACCACTTTTAGCTTTTATATATATAGGGAGAGTAAGGAATATTTATATAACAAAGGCTTATTTGTGATTGAAAAAAAAAAAAAAAACACTCAAACTTTTAAAGACTTTAAACACTTATAGCTTGCCAATTCATCTAGAAGATCAATTGGCAAGTGATAATAATTATTTGAATTCAAACTTAAATTGCAGAAATTCTCTTACTCTTTTTAAATCTGCAAACTCTGTGATCATCTAGACTTCTCTGTGGAAAATCCAGCTGAAAGAGACTTTGGGAGCTTCTTTGGTGGCCTTAATATTAGATATCGGAGCTCTTTCTTCCAGCCTTCTAACCCTCTGAACCAACCCACATATATAGTCCTGAGCTTCTCGGCCTTCACTCGAAAGCCCAGTGAGCTTCTCAACTTTCCATTTAGCCACAAAATGTTCCAACATTACTCTGTAGTCCGACAAATCAAACACCCCAATTCGCGTGACGACATGGGACAAATGCGTATAAAGATGATCATCATACCCATCATACATCAAATGAGAAGGAATCTCGATTCTCCTCCTCATCATGTACGCAAAGGCAACGATCATTCCGTCAGGATCAAGCTCGAAAAGCTTCCCGGCGATTTTGGTGTAAGCGCTTTCGTGGCGCTTCTCGTCGGCGGCAATAGTGCCACATATTTGGGCAAGCTTTGCTTCTCCATGCTGCATGGCCAGCCTGGCTGTGTTCCCATGAATTATAGCCGTCTGCCTTTCTTGGAAGGATGTGTAGATGGTCCATAGGTACGGATTATTTACTGTGCCCAAGTCCTATACAAATGTACACACAATATTCTAATTAACCAATTATATATAATGGAAAATGCTTAAGTCACCATGCCATATCATATTTTAAATTCTTAAATTTTATTTTTTATATTAAAGTTAAAAACATTTTTGTTTAACTTGTTTTGTTTAAAGCAAGCTGAGAATTACTTGTTTTGTTTAAAGCAAGCTGAGAATTAAGATGCATGTATATATATGTAATTAAGAGTATTGTACTTTACCAGTCCAGCAGCAATAAGATACTGAATGGTGGTCTCAACTTGCTTCATATCAACTCGACCAGAGAGGTAGAGATACTTGTTGAGAAGATCACCATGCCTGTTCTCTTCAGCACTCCACCCTCTCGTCCAAATAGCCCAAGGAGTGTCATCCATCCCGGTCTCGTCGTGGAAGATCTCCGTCCCGTTTATACGCGCATGGTAGCTCGGAAGTGCTTCTTCGGTGATCATGTTGCCTACGAGAACCACAAAGTAATCGTCCGGCACTTCTTTGGTTCTTTCTTGAAGCTGTTTGAGCAGGTCATGGAAACCATCCGACGAAGCGTTTGGCAGGAGATCTTGAGGTTGCCAGCATTCTTTGGCAGGCTTCAACAGTGGCAAAATGGTGTCTCTTGCCCAACCTTCCATGGACTTGAATATTTCATCCAAGTTTTCCTTCCGCGGAGCTGGAGCTACAAGATTATCATTTCTCTTTCGACCTCCTCCAGGACTAATGTTGCTAAATATGCTCTTTCTCAAGTTTTCTGCCTCCCTATAAGACATAATATTCTCAACCAACAACTATATATGCTTGATTAATTATCTCCAAATATAATGAAAAAAAAAGAAATGAGCTTAGACCAACCTGACCTTTTCAAAATGAATTTCTAAATCATGAACTTTGATTTCTTAAATTTATGCCAGGCTTTACCATTTTTCAGTCTAAGTGAAATTTTTTTTAAAAATATCATAGGCATAGCAGCCATCATCAACCATGAAAAATATATTTGTAATCTTGATCAAATAGTAAAACTATACTACTGAGAATGAACCCCATGTATCGGGTTCAAATTTTGTTCTTGCTAAAATTCCTCCTCTTCCAAGTATAATATTGAGAAAAAGAAAAAGAAAAAATGAACCAGCTGGAAGAATGCTTAGTTATTCGATGCATTAAAATTTTTATTTTATTTTATATTTTTTGCATTTAAATTTAAAAAGCTAGGTGGAATTAATTCGTGCTGAATCTTTAGCATTTGCCCTTATATAGAATGCATTAAAATAATACTTTCATTTTATGTAGATATTTAACATAGATTTCAATGCAAAAAAATTATATATATATATATATATATATATAACAATGGTTAAGCTATTTTAAAATATATTTTATAATAGTAGTTATTAGTGATGCCTTTGTTATTAATTTATCATTGATAATAGACTATAATGATAGTCTACATTTTAAAATTATCAGATATATTTTACAGTTGTTTGATTGTATAAAATAATAGAATTGAAACAGAGACATAAGAATGAAAAAAGTACTATACTTGGTGTTAAAGTGAACAGCGGAGGACATAAAGAACTTGGGAGATGGAATTGTTGATGGGGTGCTTGGTTGCAGAGAAAAAGTCGGCCATTTGTTAAGAGAGTGATTCATCAGTTTAATACTCATTATTTTGCTTTTCCTCGATCAATATATCTTTCTCTTTAGTTTTGGATGGTACTAATATTTCCCTGACTCTCCCCGTGTGTGTGTATATATATTACATATTTAAGTAATCGAGTAGAAGTTTTATTTATTTATTAAGATATTAAAGACTGGGGCCTTAATTTGTCCGAGGAAATTAGGCAGATGTATCGATCATGGCTATCCATTTCTTAATTCAAATATGAAAAGGCTAAGGCACGCATCAGAGTGTTCCTAAATTGAATGAAACAAAAATAAAACAAATGCGAAATTATATATAGTGAAAATTTTCAACAAAATAAATATATTTTTCCAAAAAATAATCAAAACAAAGGAGCTAAAATTATATTTATCCAATTGTAAAATTATAAACCACAACTGAAAGAAAGAAGAAACCTATATAAATTTATAGATGAATCTTAAAATTTATAACTCTATACTATATTAAAATACAATTCAATATGGTTGTTTTTATAAATTTAAATTTGTAAAAAGTAAATTAAAATAAGATTATACATTTTAACTTATTTGTTTTCTAAAACATTAATTTTATAACTTGTCAAAATACTAATTGAGATGTTGCTTTTTTTTTTTTTTTCCTAGTTTTTTCTAGTTTTTTTTCTTTCACATATATTAGGAGCCGGGGATTATTCAAACTTAAACCTCGTCCGAGAAGAACATGGCGAGACGTGCAATTGTTCTAAGCAAAATTTCAGTACTGTGTGGGACCCACATGCGGGTCCACATTCATTTTCGGAAGCCTGAGTTTTTATTATTATTTTTTCTGTTCCTTGTGTGTATTTAGGTACAGCTGTCCGAGTGACCATCCTTATCAGGAGTAGCTGGTAGTATGTATCTTATCTACCATGTCAATCATTATTACGTGTCACTTAGTAATACCGTTTGCATGCACAAGAATGAATTGGATTTTAGCTGGGAAATAATTGGGTTCAGGATCACAGAGATATTAGTGAGGACTTCATCAAGCTGTTTAAAGAGCTTTACCAATCAAATTTCCTAATATTTCAGCAGAGGTTGATAATTTGGGACAAAGCTAAGTTACGTATTAGGATAATTTGGATATTATGCGAATTCTGTCAGAGGAGGAAATACGAACCTGTGTCGAGGAACTTCATCTTTGAAAGAGTCTTGGTCTATATGGTTTTTCTAGTATATTTTATAATAATTATTGGAGTGTGGCTAAAACTAGGGTAGTCGGTTCGTTCAAGAGTACTTTAGGTTTAGACATGTTCTTCTCAGTTTTGATAGATAGTTTTTAGTTCTTTCCAAGTTAAAGCAACCGAGTAATTTTAATTATTATAGTTCAATAAGTCTTTGTAATTTCATCGTAAAATTGTTTTACATTTTTTTACCGAGAAGATAAATAATATTATGATAATGATTATTTTTCCAAATTAAAAAGCTTTAATTGAGAGTCGGTGGATAGCTGAAAATACCATGGTAGTTCAAGAGATCATCAATAAGGTACATAAGCATCAAAGTATAACGGGCTCATGGTAGGAAAGACTTATGACCGAGTCTAATGGTAGTTTTTAAACTGAGCTTTGGGTTTTCAGAGTTTTTCTCCAAAGGTTTGTAAACTTATTGGTAGTTGTGTATTGACGGTTCAATTTACTTTTCTGCTGAATGGAAGTATCTCAAAAATGTTTTTACTAGACAGGAGGTTAAGGTACGGTGACCTCTTGTCCATATTAATCAATAAAGAAGAAGGCCTTAGTAATCTTCACGGTATAACAATATGAAGCTCCTGCAATCTCCCACCGGATATACTACAATGACCTCCTGCTAATGTGCAAAGCTAATATAGGAAAGGCTTTGTCTCTCAATTCCCTTGGAAATGAGCAAGGGAATTAATCATTGAAAGGATCAGTGGCTCCTGGATCTGCCTAACAATTCCCCTGCTACTAAAGAAGTTGTGGACTAAAGAAGATGCAATCGTATCATAGATCTTTGAGATGAGGATGGGAAGAACTTGAACGAAGCTTTGATTCGAGAGATCTGTTGTAATGAGACAGCTGCAGTGATTTTGAACACTCTTTAGCCTAGTTACCTTGAGAAGGATCGTTTATTTTGGTATGGTAATAATTGAAGGATCTTCTCAGTTAGTAATAGTTACGAGGTCAATTGTAGCTCTAGAGTTTTGACTAATGATATTTGGGATAAACTGTGGAAGGCCAAGATTCATGAGCAATTAAAGTTTTTGTTTAGTAGGCTTTTGCTAAGGTTTTGACTACTAAAGAGGTTCTTAGTGGAAGATTGGGTCTGGCTTACTTTTTTTGCTTAGTCTGTGGTGCCTTAGTTGAGTATTCTTTCCATATCTTTAAGGAATACTCGGTTCTAGGGCCATAGCTTTTGCTAGTAGGTGGAGCAAGAGGTTTGATCGATGGTGAGGCTCGGATGTGCATGGATTGGTGGAATTCTATTTGGACCCTACTTCTTCTTTCTGCATTGGAAACTTCGTCAAAGAAACTTTTACTGAGGTTACTTTGTCTTTATTCTATTGTTGTTGGAACTTTTGGAATGATAGGATTTTTGAAGGAAAACTCTATGTTCTCTCGGTGGTAAAGCTTTTGGATCATACTTTAGCAAACTTTGCTGGGGTTCTAATACAAGCACTCTATTCACTCCCCCAAATATGCTGAGAAGTGGTCTCCCCAAAATTTCCGGTTGGTGGAAAGTGAATTGATATGCAGTTTTTAGGAATGGTAAGGCAGCTAGAGCATTGGTGGCCAATGTCAATTTCTCAGATATCATTACATGCTCTTCAGCCTTTGAAGCTGAAGCAATAGTTGTAGATTGGGACATCTCCTATGCCTCGAGCAGGGGGTAGCATAATCTTATTTTCTCGTCGAGTGCTTCTTTTGTTATGGAGAATGTTCGTCTCCTAAGAGGCCTGGTGGTTGGAGTACCGACGAAAGCATTGAGAATATCAAGTCTAAGCTGGAAGCTTGAATGGAACAATTGAACTCTGAAAGTTGGCCCTCTTTCATCTTCATAAATTCTTTTTTCTCATATGATAGATTGGATTGTTTTCCTGATCATTCGAGTTTTATTTATGCTTATGAAATTTTTGAAAGTAGTCTTTCTCTCCCTTTTTTGGGGAGTTGTATGTGCTTAATTTTGAGCACTCTTTTTACCAAAAATACGTGTTACTTAATTTTTTAATCATTCGCATGTTATATGACTATAAATAAAGTTTATGAATTCTACTTAATTTTTATTGAGTGGCCAATCATGAATAATTTATAATACCACATTACCCATACAACATATATATATA
>QANX01003901.1:0-24309 GCA_003254975.1 Ochetophila trinervis
ACATAAAAAAAAAAATTTTAACTGAATACACCAACTTAAATAAACAAACTCGGTGACGGTAAGATATCAGAATTGAAAAAGGTAGATAAATAAGTTTCGCACAGTTGGTTTACGCTGAGCGAATGACATATCCATTACATTCCAACCTCATTGAATGCAAGTGTGAAACACAGACTGTAAAGTGTTTGATTCAGTCTTAAATTAGGGTAGTCCATACACGTGTAATCAGTGGGATCCACTCAAAGATCTTCGTTCAATTACAACGAAGATTGACCCAGATTGGATGATTGTGACCACTCCTTGGCATTCTTTTTGAATGGTCAGAAAATTGAAACACCCTTCACTCAAAAAACAAATATATATATATATATATACACACACAGATATGTAATATATTTATTCCCCAAAAATATATATTTATATTCGTATAAAAAAAATTAAAAAGATAAAAAAAAGTTAGAAAAAAGACACAGATTTTAGTTAGCCTAGTAGACCTCCTAATCAAGGGTATCTTCCAAATAGATGGTATATAATAAATTTCATAAAATATATATTTTTTTTTTGGTTAAATTAGGGGCCAGGAAAAAACTAAACAAGCTGAATATATATTCATTATATCATCTCACAAAATTTAGAAGAGAATACAAACAAGAAAAATTAAAGACTAAACTATGACTTTTTTTGGCCAAAGCATCAGCAACTTTATTGCATTTTTTTATAACATGTTAAATTCTAATATCAATTTTTATACTGATAAATTTTTTGCAACTTTTCAAAAAACCAGCACATGAATATAAATCATCCATATTAGAATTCATACAAAACATAATAACACTAAAATTTAATTCTACAGTCAAATTTTTGAATCCCAAATTATGAACCAGTCTTAACCTAAAAAACAGCCTCCATGATTCAGCAAAATTTGGATTTCCATTACCAATATTAGCCATAAAATATTATTTTGATACTTGCACTGATTATGATTTTCTGAGAGAGAAAGTTGTGGCAATCACAAATTAGTGACAGAAAACTAACTGCTATTGTTTAAAAAGTGAATGGTTGATCATTTACTACCCATTTTGCTTGTAGTGAAATTGTAAAAATAAATCAATATCCGCAGAAGTAAATATCAGAAAAGCACTCTCTGCATTCTTATTCCAGGAATTGAAGAGAACACCTTTTAACCAGCATTCTGTGCTCATAATGAAAAAGCACATATTAGCTACCTGCCCGGCATTGATGGCACTTGACAGCGTTTTAAGACCCATTTTCGTCTTTTCCTTTTTTTTGGAAAAATATTTTAGTAAAAACTTAAATTCATAATGGAATTTGTAAATTGTAATGTATATCAAATCTGGTAACGCGTAGGAAGGTCATTGGCTGGAGTATCTGTGCGTAAAACCCTAAAACATCCTATAATACTGACCCCGATATCAGATTGTCATAAATACGTGAGGTTAAAAGAGACTGATGAAAATTGGGTATCCAAAGTAATTGTGGGACCCATGTCTGCCGCTGTTAATACTGCCACGTGTACGGTCATTGTAGCCCACCTTAGTGCAGAAGGAGGGTATCTTTAACGTACATGGCAGAAAAAAAACTTTTTAAATTATTAAGTTTGCAGGAAAAATTTAGAATTTTTCCCAACGAACAAGTTCCTAAAAAGCAGGGAGAGATAGAGAGAGAAAAGAGATATACATAAACTCATACTTTGTACTTGTTTATCTGGGTGGTTGACACGTGTACAACAACAAACTATGCGTTCCAAAATTCTCTATCCCCGTACTCTAATAACAGATATGGGCAACTGAGAGACGTGGGGAATGGGAGGCAAGAGACTTCATTGTTTCTTTTTAATGAAACACAAACAAAGATTACAAAAGCTAGAGATGAAGGACGAGCATCATATGAGGGGACCATTTTTTTTTTTTAATATTAAATTATCAAATTTCCTTTTGGTAACATTTGGTGGTACCATGTGAGTAGATTTACTCGGGAAATTTTAGTAGATCCTTTTTTTTTTTTTTTTTCCTTTTTACTGAAAAAATAATAAAGTGATGTAAAAAGGTAAAGTTAAAGATAAAAATTTAAAATTTAAAACTTAATTCTTAAAAAGTTATATCGGTCCAGGCGTATTATTAAACTTATAGATATGGCATGTGTTGAGTTTCCAAAAAGGTTTCAACACCTGTGCGTAAAATTTATCTATCATCTAGCGGCCATAATCCGACGATATAAGTTTTATTAAACCCTTATGATTTAAAAAATGCATTTTTAGTCCTGATTTTGGATGATAAATAAAATTTGATTGTGTCCCTCTTAATAATTATAATTTAGAAAAAGCTAATTATATCATTCTACATTAGTTGGTATCAAAACTGAAAAATCATGTATTCAAGTTTCAGCGAATATATTACCTAAGCAGTCAAAAAAAGTACAAACAAATTCATCTTGTCCTTTCAACAACTGTAATTTAAAAAATAAAATAAAATAGTTGCATTACTCTACGGTACATGTAGTCATGTTTTGAACTTGATATATAAAATATGGGTATACTTGCCTTAATTAGTTTTTTGACTTTTACTTTTATCACATTCAAAAGACTTAATTAATTTTACTAACAATCTAATAATTACAAGCCAAGTGAGCTCTGCCTTCACAACTAAAAGGTCTTCCCCTTATATAAGCAAATGTTCAGAATACAGTATATGACACGTAGTACTAAAAAATACCATACACACTACTTTACATACAGACTATACACGTCAAAGATAAAGCATTATTACTTTTACTATTACAGATAATATTCGTTTTATGTCACAATCATCTTTATGTTAAGATAAGATTCCTCCTTTAAATCACATAAGCAATCACACCGGCTTGATGTCTTATCATCCACCACGCTTCCGAAGGTGCTAGTCCCATATGTCATTTGGAAAGAAGTCACTATCATAAAAATAGTCTTCATTCTGGAATCCAAATAAGGCTGCATCGTATTCATCCTCATGCATGTAATATTCATCAGCTTGTTCACTTGTGGGTGATTAAGGTGGTGTGAAAACTCATTGTCTTAGTAGTGGTGTCTTATAAAGATAGGAGAGAACACGTTGGACTGTCATACAGGTGTTGAAATCTTTCTCAAAACTCCATCTCCTTAGATCTATCCCATGATTATGAAAAATAGGGATGATAATGGGTGAAATGATGTTTCTCCAGATTTTATTTAGTTTGACTACCAGGATGGTGAGAGTTGTAAGGACTTCTCCAGTGATGAGCTCAATTTTTAAAAGGTTTCTGAATATTGATTTGAATAGCTTCATGATTCTCAGTTGGTGGCCCTGGTTCCAAGATTCCAAAAGTTGTGTATGATCAATTATGATGGCAATGGGGTATGTATTAAATGCCATCCAGTGTGCATAATATCCAAAAGAATCAATCTCAAATGGGTCATATACTCCATTTTGTCTGATACCAAAAACTACATGGGTAGCTCGATGGTATTTTGGAGTATAAGTGAGCATCAAATGGGTTGTATTTAATGCTCTTGTTTGGCTGCCAGATATACATACATCCATCAATCGATGTACGCGCATTTTGCAGATATCACTGAGTTGAGCAGGATCTGTAGCCTTCTGTATAATTATGACAATAATACTTTTTGGTAGATTTTGTCATAAATTTGGATACAGGTGTGTAGGATAACACCAAGATGGTAGTCTTTTTTTTCCATCATTCGGATCAGGCTGTCTACTGCTACTTCCTTGGATCATGAAAATAAGCATTGGTTTATCCATTTCATGTGGCTTGGATAAATAATCTGCAAGAACATTATTTTCTCCTTTGATATGCTTGACAATGTATTTATATTTAGATAACCATTCTGCCCATCTGATCATCTGGAAATTTGGGAGTTCTCCTTCTCGTCGTTTCAATAGTCCTTCAAAATATTTATAATTTGTTTCTATAATAAAATGAGATTGTGATAAAAAAAAATTGGAATTTTCTTATCCCATTAATTATAACAAGGACCTCTTTCTTCGACGAGGGGTAGAGATGCTGGGATTCATTGAATGATCCTGATTTGTATCCACATATTTCTCTAGAATCTCCATATTCTTCAATGAGAACAATTGCCCAAAATTTATTAGATGCGTCAGTCTGAAAAATTAATTGACCATTACCTGGTATCTTCAGAGGAGGTAGAGTCTTGCATTCTTCCTTTAGCTTGATCATAGATTGAGTAGCTTCAGGAGACCATGGAGTTGCATTCTTCCTTAGATGCTTTGAGATAGAACTTGTCAGAGAAGATAGATGTGGAATATGAGACGAAGCATAGTTTACTATACCAAAGAATTGTTGTATATGCCTTTTTCCTTTGAGCTCGTCAGGGAAGTCTCTGTCTTTTTCTGCGATATGGCCTTGTGGCATGATCTTTCCAGATTGGATTTTTAATCCAAGAAAATCAATATCTTTCATTCAAATCTTCTTTTGGATTCTGAGAGAGCTAAGCCATGCTGAAATGTTAATTCTTGGAATTGTCTCAGATGTTCCTTATGATCTTCTATGGTATTGCTGAAGATTAGGACATCATCAATATACACAAGACAGAATTTTTGATAGGTGCATAAACTTCATCCATTTTGTGTTGAAATTCTGATGGAGCATTCTTGAGTCCGAACGGCATTACATTCCATTTATAGTGTCCATGTGGAACTATGAAAGTCGTCTTGCGCTTGTCCTGTTTTGCGATTCCAATTTGCCAGAATTCAGACTTCATGTCAAATTTTGAAAACACTTGTGATCTATGCATTCTTCTTAACAGATGATCCCTCCTATGAATAAGATACATGATATCTTGTAGGCAGTCATTAAGCTTTATGTAATCAATGACTAATCTCTTTTTTCCTTTGACTTGCTCTGAGTGTTTATTGACATAGAATGCAGGACTTGCCCACTGCCACTTTGACTTCCTAATTAATTCCATACTTAATAAGGAATTAATCTCTTCTTGGCATAATTGCTCATCATTAGGCATGCCTGGGTGCGATGCAGTCTGATGTGACATCTTCCATCCTTATTTGTTTGGCAATGAAACAAAATGTTTTTCTTTCTCCCAGAATTTGTCTCGTCTATCAGCATAGCATTGTAGTAACAATTGTTTTTCTGCTTCAAAAACTTCTTCTGATAATTCATCCACCCCAAAAATTTGGTGTTTATCCACCCAAGGAATTTGGTGTTGGTTAAGAACTTGGAGGCCATTAGGATGGAAAGAGAAGGGGGACCAAAGGGTAGGAAAGTCAATTCCTAAAATACAATCTTCACCAGTATGGTTAAAGATGTAAAATGAATGTCGTTGTTTTGAGGTTAAGGATAATTGGACATTGATGGGTTTTGTGTAGAAAGAACTAAAAAAGTCCTTTCCAGAAGCTACTGTAAAGGCTTTTTTTGTGGGAATCCAGCATGATGTTGGCAGGCACTGGCTATGGAGCATTGACGTAGTAGCTCCTGTATCAACAAGGGCTGTAAGGGCAATTGTTTTTACTTGGTATTCCAAAACAATTTTGATGCGCGGCCTGAAGTATTCACCAGGTACATAAGAAAGATTAGCATTTTCTGCAATAATAGATACCTAATTATTTTCAGAAGAACTTTCAAAACTTCTTTCATCTTCTGAAGAATCCTCATGATATATGAGGATGGACTCCTGGGCAGATGTTGTCCATTGGTAATCATTGTCATCAAAGTCAGGAGCATCAATCATTTGTATGAGATGCTGAGGAGCATTCTTTTTGTTGGGACATTGTTTCGCCCAATGTCCTTTTCTTCAATAGAGGAAGCATTTGCCAGAGTTTTTTGGGAATTTTCTTTTCTTGATGAATCGATATTTTTTTTTCCTTTATATGGCTTCCATTTTTTGAAGGGCTTTTCCACTTTTTCTCCTTCTTGCATAAGCATTGAGCTGTTTCAGCGCATCCAAATTTCTGGGTATCCTGCTTACTGTATTTGTCCATCGAGGCTTTCTCTCATTGTTTAACCATCTTCTTTAGTTTTTGTAGATGGCAATGTTCCTGTAGAACGCTTTTTGCAAAGCCATAAAGTCTTGCCAGACTTATATTAGTGAGATCTTGGATGTTTTCATTTTTCAACTTTATTTCGACCAATTCTACAACTGGATAAGGCATATTGAGCAGGAACGTCCGTTTGAGGAGATCACTGTTTTGTCCTATGTTGTAGAATAACTGCTTCTGTTTCATATAGTATTCTTTGAGTTTTCGGATATCACAGCATTTAGTCTGCATGAACTCTTTTTCTGCTTTCTAGGCATTTGCTAGCCTAGTTGTAGTAAACTGTTTAGACAGAATGTTGAGAAGAGTGACTATAGGCTGGGGCTGCCTATAGCATGCTTCTTTATCATTTACAGAAATGTCCATCCACCATTTTCGCAAAGATCCTATGAATCCAGAAGTAATTCGTTCAACAATATCTCATAATTCTAGTGTAGGATTTCTTAGGCTTACTCCTTCTCCCCAAGCATCAATTCTTTCCAGGTATGCCAACCGTTGATCGGCTCAACATTATCAATATCCCAGAATTGTTTGTGATCTGGAGCATGTGGGATAATGATTCTTGAGTTTTCTGGAATCAGTACTTCTTCTTGCTAATGTTGTGGTTGTTCACGGGGAGGTATTGATGTTGATGATTCACCAGTAACAGTATTGTATCCACCAATTGGTTGAGTTTGATGTTGCGGTGAATTTCTATTTCTTCCAGTTAGATATTGTTGAAGTGGATATGCAGGGTTCTGCATAAATATTTGTCCCTTATGAACAGATCCATACATTTATGTAAACGTATTGGTACTGCTCTGGTAGGAATGATCATCATGATCATTTTCTTCATCGGTTTCCCAACCAGTGGGATTAATTGGCCATGGTGTAGGAGGAGGAAGATCATATATTATCCAAAAAGCTTTTGGATTACCACTAGCACTTTCTTCCCAGACATCATTTGGTTCAGATGGTTTGGTTCCATCTGATTGGGGAAGAATCTCATTGAACTTTTTGTCTTCTTTGTTTTGAAAGTTGTCTTTGTCTCTCTGTTTCCAGTTCCTCAATAGTTTTGGTGTAGAACATGGTAATGGGTGCTGAAACAGTTGAATTCCAAGGTTGTGCACACTGTTTCCTTCTAGAAGGTTCAGCAACAGGGGCTACCTTATCTTTGATGCTCTGGATATCTTGCATCATTTAGTGAGAGTATTGGATTTGTTGTTCTTGTTTTTCAGCAATGGTGTTCAGAATTCTGTTTTAGGCCTTGCTGTTGTAATTGCTCCACCTTATTGCTGATTCAATTGGGCCAACCTCTTCTGGTCGTAATTTTGTAACAACCCATCTGCCAACAATGTATCCTCCATTCAAGTTGCTAACAAAATTATCTTCTGGAACAGCAACCTCATCAATGAGATCTACTCCCTGAGAAATAGACCTTCTCAGCATGTGTGGACAACTAACAGGAGTATGGCCTTGAACCTGACACCTTTCACAAGGATAAAGGGGTCTGGTCTGTCTTAGGAAAGAAACATAAATTCTTCTATCACAGTCTTTGGTGATACTGGAATCGTCATGCACAATTTTTTTTCTTTTGCTTAGCTCATAATTATTTTTCCATTGTGCAGGAAAAGTAAGCTGGTCCCTCTTGTAGATCTTCGGTTGTTGGATCTGTGCATTTTCTAGGATATTAACCTTAGGGATAAGGTCATGATCCATAAAGAACAGATGTGACTGGATCTTATATGTCATTGTATGATGGAGAGCAAGAGCTGTTTGTCTGGGTATCATGTCTGCACCATGTAGCTGAACCATAAACTGGATGGCTTCTATGACATTTGCTTTTGTAAGATCAAAGGTGAAATTAGGATCCACTTGGAGAGTAACATGCCCATTATTAATGCCAACTTCAACCATGGTAATGAATGCCTTCTTGAAAGTTTACCATCTGGTGTCGAGAAGAGCAACACTACAAGTTACATCTTTTTCAATAATAAAGACAAGTTGTAAACCTAATCTTATTACTCCAATGTGCAACCCTCTGTATCCTTGAGCACGATATTTTTTAAAATCTTTTTCTAAGAATATTTGGAGATATGTCTCTTGGCTTGCAGTGTTTACAGTTTGAATGGACACAGTTGATGACTTATAAACAGACACAAGCTTAGATGGCCTAGTAGGAATAATAGATCTAATGATCCTAGATGAGGTGGATATATCATAGAATTTATATGGGTTTAATGGGTATAATTCTAAAGGACCTCTAGAGGATGAGGAGGACGAAGATGATGAAGATGCTCATTGATCTGACCAATCAGATTCAAGGTGAAAATTATTGACTCGATTAGGATCTTGTTGTGAAGGGGTTGACTCAAGATGTTCTTGGTTAACAAGGGTAGTTATTTCAGCCATGACCTAAGTACCTTAGAAATGATTTATAGAAAGGCAAGGTTCAAAAAGTAAAAAGAAAGACTGGGATTTGGGTCTTATGGCGCCTAACACTCATCAACGGCTGTTGCCTTACCAAGCCTTACACTTTTACTCAATACCTATTTCAAAGCTCTGAAATAACAAAAGAGTAACCAAGACACGAAGTAACTAGTATTCTTTTTTCTAATGTAGAAGATCAGCAAGAGCTGCAACTATAAAGCATACTTAGAATAACTAGTTTGACGATTGAAAGAAAAGTGGAGAGGAAGGATGAAGAGAGAGAAGGAAGGCTCTGATACCAATAAAAGGACATTTTACTAACAAGTCAAGAATTACAAGCCAAATGAGCTCTGCCTTCACAACTGAGGGGTCTTCCCCTTATATAGGCAAATGCTCGGAATACAGTACATGACATGTGGTACCAAAAGACACCATACACACTACTTTACATACAAACCATATACGTCAAAAGGTAAAGCATTATTACTTTTACTATTACAGATAAGATTCGCTTTATGTCACAATCATCTTTATGTCAGGATAAGATTCATCTTTTAAGTCACATCGGCAATCTTTTAGTATATTTTAAAATTAAATTTATTCACATATGAATTTTTATAATTAATTTATTCAATTGATACCTTCTAATTTGAAAAAAGTTACACATTTGTTCAATTAAGTTAAAATTGACAAATTTTGTCAACTTAAAAATTACGTACTATGCACGTGACACTCAAAATTAATTTTTTCATTTTTTATTGTACCAAAAAATTAAAAATATGAAAAAATATATATAAAATTCATTTATGGTTTTTTTTTTTAAATTTGTTTTACTTTTTTGTACAATTAAAAATGAATAAATTAATCAATTTTAAAGGTAATTTGCTATGTATGCGACTTTTAAGTTGACATAATTCAACAATTTTAACTAAATTGGACAAAAGTATAATTTTTTTCAAATAACAAAATATGCACAAATTAGCTGTAAATATCCATATGCAAATAAATTCAATTTTAGAAAGTATTAAAAGTTATTTAAATATTGAATCTACCATATAATAGATAGAGAGTATATATGCCTAATATCAGTAAATTTATCATTAATATTGTTTAGTGTAACTATATTGACTTTACCTGTCAGGTCTCTTTCTTTTAACTAACTCATGAACAAAGAAATTAATGAATAATAAGTGAAATTCAGTTTTTAGAGCGAGGATTTTACTTAAAATGGTGTGTGATTAACTAAGAGTCCGTTTGTTTACGCATTTAATTTTTGTTTTTAATTTTTAGTTTTTAGCTTTTGTTTATGGTTTATGATTTTTAGTTTTTGTTTATGGTTTTTGCTTTATGTTTTTGCTAAAAAGAAAAAAATGAAAAACAAAAACCATTTTTTGATTTTTTATTATGAAAAAAAAATTATAATTTTTAGTAACCATTTTTGTTTTATTTATTTTTATTAATTTTTTGTATTTTTTTATAATTTTACAAATAAATTTAAACAAATTCATAATCGATTAATGTCGAACACTGAATCTTGGTCATATTCGATTAATATCCCGACCCAGACAAGGTGGTCCCAAGTTCCAGCCAGACCCGGGAGGTCCCAATTTCAATCCCGACCCGGGTGGTCCTGATTTCTGACCCAACCTGGCAGTCCCAGGTTCCGGCCCTGACCAGGAGGTCTCGGGTTTTGGTCGAACCTGGCGGGCCTGGATTCTGGCCCCGACCAGGCGGTCCTTGGTTCCGGCCCAGACCGGGAGGTCTCGGGTTCTGACCCAGGCTGGGAAGTCTCGAGTTCTAGCCCGACCCGAGAGGTCCCAGTTTCTGGCCCCAATCGGGGGGTCCTGGATTCTAGCCCAAACTGGGAGGTCTCAGGTTCCGACCTAGACCTGGAGGTCTCGGGTTCCAGCTCGATCCGGGAGGTCCCGATTTATGGCCCAACCTTGGCAGTCCCGGGATCTAGCCCCGACCGGACAGTCTCGAATTTCAGCCCTGACCAAGCAGTTCCGGGTTCCGGCCTGACCCAGGAGGTCCCGAGTTTTGGCTTGACCCGGGCAGTCCTGGATTCTAGCCCCAACCAGGCTGTCCTGGCTTCTAGCTCCTACCGGATGGTCCTGAGCTTTGGCTTTAACTGGACTGTCTCGACCACATCTAGACGGTGCCAGTATTGACGGTATCATGGTCAGGCTTTGTTCGAGTTGTCTTATATCATGTTACTATCAAAGAAAAAAAATGAAAATGACTTTTTAACTTTTTTTTTAAAGAAAAGTGAAAAGTGAAAAATGATTTTTGTTTTTAAAAAAATTTAAAATTGTTATCAAATGCATTTTTTGTTTTTGTTTTTTTTTTAAATGAAAATGGTTATTAAACACATTTTCATTTTTAATTTTCAAAAAATTTTAAAAAAATGAATGAGTTATCAAACGAAACTCTAAATTTTGAATTGACATGTATATTGTTGTAAGTGCCAAGCGTGCATTTTAGCATCTCATTGAAGTGTTCGGAGGAATATGTAAGACCAGGGAATTAGCAAAGGGAAAAAAGAGAAAAAGGAAAAAACCTTCCCATATCTAAGCCAAACAATCTTCCTCAAACTAAGTTAAAGGAGGGAAAGAGGAGGTTGTGTCTTAAGGTAAAGGAGAAGTTGATCAAGACCTTTCACTATGAAAGCAAGGGAAGTCCTACTTTTATGAAAATAAAGGAAATCACATCTTATACATTGACAGTTTCGATATTGGGTTGTCCAATATGAGATAACCACAGGATAGAAAGATCACAAAACCCAAACCTTTATACAATGAAAATTCATACAATGGAATAGTAATCTCCAGAAGAATGAGAATGTCCTTTAAACATTTTTTTTTTTGATAAAAAGTGTCCTTTCAACTTAAATTTGATTTTTCAATAATACTAAGATAATCTTGATGTGAGATGTCTTGTTTGTTCTATTAATTAGTAACAAGTATCCTAGCCATAGGGAATTTTTCTTTAATTGAGAGGAGCTATGCATAAGCAAAGGAAAATATTTTAGTAGATTGGATACATATGCCTTCCCTTTCATATTTAAATGAGATTTATTATATGGAATTTAAATGGGAAAAGTTACATGCCATTTCCATCAAAACTTTCATCATTAAGAAAAGCAAAAAAGACAAGTGAAATATTTGAGTAGAGACTAGATATACAAATGAGAACGTATATATTGATTTTTTAACGTCCATTTATAAATATAATTAAAATATATATTTTTTAAAATAACTCATTTTTTCATTCTCTCACCCCCCTTTTCTCTCTCTCTTCTGTCTACCTTCTCTCTCCATTATCTCTCTATCCGTTTTCTCCTTCACTCCCGAACATAGAAGAGTATTTGATTTATGAATCTTCTTTTCTCTCTATCTCATTCTCGTCTCTCTCTTCTCTCCTTTTCTCTCTATCTTCTCTACCCTCTCTCTGATTTTGATCCCACTTATCTCTGTTTTTTTTTTTTTTTATTTTGCAAATTTCTTCAATTTTCTAGGGATTTTTTTTTCTTTGTTGATTTTAGCAAACTGGTGTGTAGGATAGGCTGATCCTTGGCTGTTGGATTCATTCGGTTTTAACACTTTGAGTTTTAGGGTTTCTCCATTTATAAAACAAATTCTTTCACTTTGGTTGTTGGCCACAAGGTGATTTCTGGCAATTTTGGGTTTTTTTTTTTTTTTTTTTAAGTTATAATTCTTTTGAATTGATTTTGTAACTTTTTTGCTTTTTGTTTTGGGCTGGAGGGTTTAGATATTTACTTATCATTCTTTTCCTTCTCTTTTGTAGGTGCTGGTGGGGTTAGAAATTTTTACAATTTATTCTTCAGTGTCTGCCAGGTCAACTTCCTCTCCACGCTTACATATGCACCATTTGCTTCTTTGAGCCTAGGATTTTTACTTCAGTTTATCCTTGTGTTTGTAATTGGAATTATGAAAGCATGTAATTAATTTTCTAGAAAAAGAAAGACACAAAAATATATATTTATCCATATTTTTTACTATATTTATCTATTTAATAGAATAATTCTTTAGTTATTTAATATATATATATAAATTTGCACATTACAATTATAAAGAAAGGAGAAAGAAGAGAGCCCGAGAAAAAAAATATAGAATATTTATGAAATTTGCTTTTACTTTAATATATTCAAAAATATTATGGTATTTTTATTCTTTGAGGATGACACTGATATTAACTCAGCATAAAAAATATTTCTAAAATACCAAAAACTTCTAAATATAAACTCAATTAAAAAAAGAAAAAAATTGAGAACCGAAAGATACAAATGTTCCATCAAGCTGAGTCAATATGGGTCCCTTAATACTGCAAATCTGAACTCATAAAAGAACCTGGGGTCCTGATCTCTGTACTGCTGGGTCTGACCATTATATAGACCACACCGCCTCACCTCCCATCACCTTCAGATGAAGGGAAATCTCCCCAATTATTTCACCGTTCCCCTCCATTTGTACCGACCATATATGGATATTATTTATTACTTCACAACTTCCATTGCAGTGGATATGATGCAACAAAAGTGAGATCATCTTTTTAATCGAATGGTCACGATCATTTCAACGGATGGATGAGCATGAGGAACTTGTGGCTCAAAAGGGCCAATCGATAACACAGGGTATTTCGATTATAATATTTTACTTGTTTACGATACTTTAACAAGACAACTTTACTATTCACCAAAAAAAAAACAAGACAACTTTACTTATACATGTATAGAATATGTAATACAGAAAATAAAGCAACTTTCAAATAATAAAAGAAAGAACTGGAGTATATATAATAAATGTAATAAAAATTATATTTAATATAATTGATGAAAAGAATAATGAAATTAATGCGTCACGTTACATTTGCTGACCTTTGAATTTTAGAATTCCAATATTGCAAATCTTAAATATATAATATAAAATAAACTGTTTGTTTTGAGAATGTGTTCGGTTAAAGAGCTTAGAAAACCATGTTGGTTTGGGATGCTTTCCTTTTAGCTTTCTAAAATTCTTCTTTTCACGCCAATAAAATCGAACCCAGATTTTTTTCCTTTCTTTTTTGAGATTTGCCGGTCTTTTTTTTCTATTTATGATGTCTAAAGTTTAATATTTGCATATGGCATTTTGTTCACCCCCCCGCAAGCACAAAGTGAATATTATTAAAGGAACAATTTATAGCCACAGTTTATAAATAAAAAAATAAAAAGAAAGTTTTAGGCCACGAAAGGCAAAAAAATATTCGGCATGCGAATAATTTTGCAGAATCGCACACTTGGGAATCCAAATGATTATAACCAGCTTCCGATACCGATATGGGCTTGCTCTGGCCCTTCTCTTTTTAATTAGCACCAATAATAAAGCCCAACGAAGAGGAGCTTTCCTATTTTAATATTGCCTCAAGAGAATCCAACATAGGACCAAAAAGCCCATAAAAAATAAACGGTCCACAACTGAAATCTGCACCATCAGTTTTGTATCAAACTCAATACCTTTTTTTTACTTAAAAGTTCAACTTTAATAAACAACCTGCTTTTTGTGCATTGCATATGCATGGTGCACCAGCTTAATTTATTTTATATATTGGCATGGCTAAAGAATATATTGCTGTGATCAGAAGAATTGTCGATAGCGTGTTGGATAAAAGTTTTACAATCCCATGATTAACCTGTCAAGTCCAGGTATCTATTTCTCTCCAATTAACTTTCATATCAATGTTTTATATTTGAATTTTGAATAACTAAAGTAAATTCAAATTTTGTGCAAATTTTGATAAATGACAAAAAATATATATATTAAAACAAGCAGAAGAAGAAGAAGAAAGTTTTCGCCACAAAAGGCAAAAGAATATTCCAATGTGGTGCTAAGTAAATAATTCTATAGAATGGTACACTTGGGAAGATCCATAATAACCAGCTTACTCTTCTTGGATATAAAGAATAAACGGCTCAGAACTGAAATCTCTGAACAATCAGTTATATGGATGGACCAGATATATTTCCCACAGAGAGAGAGAGAGAGAGAGAGAGTCTATGTTTGCTTTCTATTTGTTATTTTTATTTGATCATCGATTTAGTATCTTTGTGCAGTTTTTCCGCTTGAGGTTTCCTCCAAATTCCCATTTGAAGTCTGTTAAGTTTGTACATAATACAAAAAATACTTAAATTGTAAGTTTAATGAACGAGCTGTTTTGTGTGCACGCACCTAGGCATGTTAATGAGCATAATTAAGCATAAACCTAAAAGGGCGCAAGCTAAGTTTGTAAAATAAAAATAAAAAAACTGGAAGTACCATTTTGATACCTATGATATTTTTCTTTTCTTTTTTTGATATGTTTGGGAGGGGTATTTCATTTTGATACATATGGTTAATTCTAAGTTTGATTTTAGCAATTAATTTCCTAGCTCAAAAATGTGGTTTTGTTTCCAATTTGCCCAACTTATTGGAATTTTACATTGTTAATTGTAATATAATATATATGTGTTAGCAAATTAGTTATTGAATAAGCGTACTTGGAAAATTTAAGGACATTGTAAATGATAGAGAGCTTCTCTGACAAGAAACGTATGAACAATTTTCACCCCAAAAAAATAAAATGAAACATATGAACAGTACTGCTAAAGAAACTCCTCAAGTAACGTTAACAGAGTTAGTGTGGTGGCCTAACATGTGTCAGTTAGTTTGTGACTTTCTGATGAGAGTTGAATATTGTGTCTTACGAAAGGAATTCAACGAAAACCTTCCCTCTTGGAGTTTAACCTCTTGAGTCATCCACACGTCTAAAGTAACCACAATAACCACATCGAGAAGAGAGAGAGAGAGAGTGAGAGCTAGCTAATCATTACACCAGCAAGCAACAATCATAAAATCTTAAAGCCCTGGACTTGCTTCAAACACTCCGCCTTTCCACTTTTCCTCGATGAGCAAAACGACACAAAAATGTGTTTGTTATACCAGAAATGTAGGCCATATTCACCCACCTCGACTATTCTACAGTTATTTACCCAAAATAATAATAACAATAATAATAAAAACTTTTTTTAGTTTACCTTTCTAATTGTCATATGATTTTTCATTCCCCATTTGAAATTTGGTAGTTTTGGATAAGGTGCACAAACAATTTATTCTTACATCAATCTATCATAATTGTAACAATTTAACGTACTACACTAACATTTAAATTTTTTTCATAATGGACCACTAATAATGATAAATAATATTTTTTTGGATATTAATGATATGTTTAGTTCACCAAGCTACTATTAGTATATATGGCTCATAATTAAATTAATATTTTTTTGTTGATTAAGAAAGAAAAATATTTGTACTTAAAAATGAGTAAACTTCTGATCTGAAAATATATTATCAGCAAGACAAACCTTATAAATACGAAGTCATATACATTAATAGAGGAGAGAAAAACTTTGCATACTATGGTAGTGGTACGTGTTTCTTTAGCATTTTTATTAATTACATATCGGACTAAATTTATTTATTTATAATTGCATACAAGTTCACTCACATGAAAAATAAAATATATAAATTCTACAAAAACCTGCAGCATCCAAACCATTCTATATGTAAGTTTTTACTTTTTAAACTTATAGAGAAAAGAGGCAGTCACAATTGTACGGATACCTTCCAAGTCCCCCCATTATTTTCATTACCCATATAAATTTCCAATACTTTATTATTTACGACCTTTTCTGTTTTCAAATTTCACCCTTAATTTATAATGAAGCTTTCCCTCCAAACACGACAAAAGCTCTATCCGCCATGTTTCTCTTATTCAACTATCCTCTCTTCCTCTTCTTCTTCATCTTCATCTTCTTCCTCATCTCGCCGCCATGTGTCACCGCCGCAAGGGCAGTGCCGGGATACAAATCAACCCGGGAAAGCAAAACGAGCGTCGACGAAAAATACATCAACTACAAATGGACAAACATAAAAAGCTTCGTGGATGCCACGAGAGGCAGCCACGTCAGCGGCATATCAGAACTCAAAAGCTACCTCCACCATTTGGGTTATCTCCGATCAGAGATTAATACTAATTTCACAGACGCATTCGACGGAGCGTTCGAATCGGCCATCGCTCAGTTTCAATCGGAGCTCGGACTCTCCGTCACCGGCGAGCTCGATGTCGATACCCTCTCTCGCATTGCGGCGCCGAGATGCGGCGTTCCCGACGAAACCGTTTCGCTGCGCGGAACAGAACGTTACGTTTATTTTCCCGGAAAGCCTCGCTGGGCTCGCCGTATGCCCATGACCCTCACGTATGCATTCTCGCCGGACTATTCGATCGAGTACTTGAGAATTTCCGAAATAAAAGGCGCCTTCGAGCGCGCTTTCGCTCGCTGGGAGTCGGCGATTCCGGTGAGTTTCAGAGAGAGCGATGACTATGGCTTCGCTGATATCAAGATAGGGTTTTACAGCGGCGAGCACGGCGACTCAGAGCCGTTTGACGGGGTCTTGGGGGTGCTGGCCCACTCTTTTTCGCCGGAGAGTGGTCGGTTCCACCTCGACGCGGCGGAGAGGTGGGCGGTGGACTTCGGAGCGGAGAAATCGGCGACGGCTTTCGACTTGGAATCGGTGGCGACTCATGAGATTGGGCATCTGCTGGGACTGGCGCATAGTCCGGTGAAAGAGGCGGTGATGTTCCCGAGTTTGAAGCCGAGGGAGAAGAAGCGTGATTTGCAGATCGATGACATTCGAGGAGTTCAAGCTCTTTACGGATCCAACCCTAATTTCACAGTCGGTTCCTTGTCGGAGTCTGATATTTCTACAAATGAAGCCGTTCGTTTCACAACTGGATCGTCGTCAATGTGGGTCGGTTTCATTTTGTTATTTGTTTTTTCACGTGTAAATTAAGCATTTCCTAGAGCTTTATTTTCAGCTAGCTAGTAGCTAGGATATATATCCATGTGCACCAGTCCTCGAACTGATGATCGACGTACTATCTCTCTTTCCTTTTTTTCTTTTTTTTAATAAGTTTAATTGTGAGGGAAATGAAATGGATTTCGACTGTATGTAACTAACTGCTAGATTTTAGTTGCATATGTACATGCTTTGTATAATTAAGCGAATTATCGTGTTGACTTTGCTTTGGATTTGTTGTTTATTTCGTTGTATGAGTTTGACTTTCATCAAATACTTTTCCTTGGTGAACCTCTGGTTGACTTAAAAAACAAACCACATTTAAGTACTTAAAAATGTGTTATAAATTAGCAGTAAGATTCATATACTATTTATCATTTTAATTTGATATCTTAAAAGGGTTTACATTCTCTAATTAAGTTTTAGTATAAAAAATCAATATATAATTAATATTTATTATTTTGGCATTGATTTCACTGGCAATCATTCCCACCGAAACTAATAGCAAAATTCTTTAAATATTATATATATAGGCGTATAAGTAAGTTTTTTTTTTGTTTCAATATATGCATATCAATTTTGTACATTCCTTATTGACTAAAGAGATTAGATATTCTCTTTAATACTAGCTATGTAATTGTGTTATATTAGTCCAAATATTATTAATAATGATATCATAACCGTTATTTTTCTTGTATCACAAAACACGACCAATTTGATATTTCCAACCTAAGTTGGCCAAGTGGGTATGGTGTCTTGTCCTAATTAAACGGAAAATATCGTTGAAGTAACTAATTAAGTTTCTATTTAATCGCACCCATTGTAATAACGTCTCTCCGTTTAGCCATTCAAGAAAGGTAGGCGATCGAACTCTATCTAGATAGTTGCTTTTATCTAGTGTTTCAATGACGATCCAAATTCATTGACAAACATTGCTACATTAATTAGTCATGGAGGTATATTTGAGAGCTGATCCAACGTAGAAAATACTATGTGTATAAGGTCCTGTGCTGTGATTGTAATTAGAAGTTAAAAGTTAGCTGAATTCTGATCTTCTATAGTTTCCAATTAGAAGTCAATCGAACAATGTCTTTATTGGCACAATTTAGTGGCAAAAGCCATTATCTTTTTTCTTTTGACAAAAACAAAAGTTCGAATTCTCCATCTTTAATAATAATAAAAAAGTCAACAGAACAATATTATTTTATTTTAAATCAAATAATCTGTAATTTGTTCTATATCGATCTCATACTTATTTTCATTTATATTCCAATTTTACAAATAAATAAAATACAATTTTTTTTCTTAAAATAACATCACTAAAAAAGCTATTTTAAAGTTTATTATATGTTAGTGGCATGCATTTAGTACAATTTGATGAAACAGCCACTAGATAAATCATCACAATCACAAAAGTAAAATGATGGTATTACGCACTATCGGCATATAGGATCCATTTGAGGGGACACATGTAACATATTATCAATACGTGTTCATTAGACGGTTATAATCAAGAAGATTTATCAACTCCTTAGTCAATTTTCTTTTACCAAAAAAAAAACCTCTTTATTCAAATTAATTTTGGAAAAAAATAAAAATCCTAATCCATTTATTTATATAATTTCAGACCAAATACTTTTTTTTTTGCTGAAAAAAAAAAAAACATACCCATAGCTGAGTCACAGGCCCAAGAAGTATAAAGTGAGTAGTCCGATTCAGTCGTTTTTTAAACCCAATAAGAGTCTGTAATAGGAGCATGTGTCACTAAAATCTCTTTTCTCCTCGAGCAGTAACAACGAAAATGAGCACTTGAGTCCAAATAGGACTATCAAGACTCAAACTACTACTCCCGTACTTTCAAATATAATAATTCTGCTGACTCTCAACACTGATTAACACTCTTAAATACATTTCGGACAAAATATTACTAAGACCCAACTAGATATAAATTATATTCATTAATTATTAAAGACAGCATAGGATATAAACGGCCCAACACAGACGAACCACAATCTCATTCAATTATTAGATGCATTTTAAAATATTTTCTGATTTATTTTCGGTTGGAGATAAAGAAAATTGTATTTTATATTATGTTTATAAAAGCTAGTATATTAATACCAAACTCCATTAATTATGAAGATTAATTTTGAAATTCAACCATATTTGATGTTTAAAAAAAAAACACTTTTTTTGATAAAAAAATAAAAACCTTAGTCAGCAGATAGAAAATAAATTAAATAAAAGTGTGTCAACTCAAGGGAAATAAAGTAACTCAGTTGATGATAAACCGTCAAATACCCAACTGCGACGGTTTTAAAAAAGAAAAAGTCACAGAGAAAGCCATTAATTTTTTGAAAATTACAAGCAATCTACATCGATGGCGGTGCAGTGGTGTATTTAGATAGTATTATGTTATGACGGAGTTGGGTGTAGAGAAGCACTATTATGTTATGTGGAAGTTGTTTTTTTTTATCCTTATGTGGAAGTTAGAACAGAGAGTCTTTCCCCAAGTCATTTTCTGACCCACATCATCAACGTGGGCGGCCATAATTTTAACTGCTCCGGTAATTGGACGGCGGAGCAGCTGCAAAAGCCAAAAGTGATCAACTATATAGAAAACGATATATATATATATATATATATATATAATATGATTAAACAAAAACTTTCTTTTTTTGGGTAAAGGATAAAACAAAAACTTAAATCACACTTGTTCGGGCAATAGGAAAATAACTGATTAATTAAAGAAGAAAAATATTTTTTTACATAATTTTGTGAAATTTTAAAATTTTAAAAATGTAATTAAAGAAGATATGATTTTTTTTTGGATAAGTAAGAAGATATGGATATATATAAATCTCACTCTATGGCCTAATTAGGTCGGCTATTCATAGATTAAACAAAGAAACAAAATTTATATAATAAAGTTTTATGCTGTTGTTATTAATTTATTGATGATTTCCTCTCGATCTTTTAGGATTAGAAGTTTGCTTTGACGAGATCAGTTATTATAATAAGATTAAAGTATGTAAGAGGGTGTTATCGTCACCATAAAAAAGGTATTATGTGTGGGTTCTACCATTATCCTACTGGTTAACGATGAAGTACTTACGTGGACATATAACATAGATTTATCAAATTTTAAATATAGCATTTTTTTGGTAAATAAATTTTAAATATAGCGTTTATTGTTGAAGTATATGATTTATTTATACACAAAACATAATATTGACATATTTTCAAAAATTAAACCTCTTTAACTGATATTCAAAATTCTAGTGATTATATATTATGAGTTTTAATTACTTGGTTTCCAAGAACATATAGAATTCTGCACAATTTCACGTTGGTCTCTCTAGATAATTAATGCTATAACCTCGACTAACTCATATACTCATATATAATCATCATGGTCCTTACCAATGTCATACATTATATATTTTCACATATCTAGGTAAAATTGACTAACATGTTTTAACATAAATTATGGTTGTCATTAAGTGTGACAATTTAAGTAGCAATATAATAATATAATTCGGAAACGATTCATTGATTAATTTATTAATGCCGATACAATAATAAATATGTTTAATTTAAAATAGACATTAAATTAATTAATAAAAATTTATAATAATAAATACATATGTATAATACGAATTTCACCTTTAATTATGATGGCTTTAAATTATATGTTAAATGAAAAAATATTATATATAACAATTTTATAATCTACAAAGTAAATTTAATTATTTATAATTAAAAATAATATCATTCGTTAATAAAATTAAAATATATAAATTTTATATAAATATTATTACTAAATTATTTGCTAAACAAATATAACAGTTATATATAAAAGTTTTTCATGTCCAGTAAAGAATGGTTGGGCAAATTCTACATCATCCCTTACATCACAAAGTATTATAAACACATTCGACATCGATTTAAGTGGCAAGAGTTGACATCGATAATAATGGGTTTTACGTGTCAGAAAGAGAGGATGTCCAAGTGTCGCAAATTCCATATTTCTGACCATGAAATATTATTATATGCTAAAGTTAAGAATTTCAACAAATAAAGCATACAAACAAAAAGAATACAAAACAGTAAAAACAAACAAAGCATAAATATTTATAATTAATCTAAATTTAATTGGTATATTATGTATTGTTTGGTCTACAACAATGGATTACTCGAATTTAGGTTTCTTATTACGACGTAACAACTTTGAGAATAAAATTACATTTTTACCCTCAGACAATCGAAAGAAACAATATAAAAAACAAGCCTCTAAATTTTTTATCAGAATCAATTTTGTTTCTGCTTTATATGTTAATTCTCGTTAATAATTTTCTAAAACCATAATTCTTAATAAATTCTTTTAATTTTCTAAAACCATGATTCTTAATAAATTATTTTAGTACCTATAATAAAAGAAAAGCTACAACAAAGGACTTGATTTTATAAGAATAAAACCAAGAAGAAAATAACGAAGAACCACACACATAAGGGAACCAAAGCCTATAATATTAATCTGCCTAGCTATGTCACACACTTCTATACATATATACATAAATAACTTAATTCCGAATTAAGAAAAGAATTTAAATATTATCCCATAGATAGTTTTATTTGTAAGATTATATATATTCTTGATTGGGTAAGACAACGCAGAAATCTATAAAGAAGATGTTTCCCATTAAAAAAAAAAAAAGATTAGCAAACAAATTCAGAATTAAAATTATGAATTAATTTAATAAATAATACAAATTAATGACGAATAATAAAGAAGACATATGGAATAGAACACGTGAAAGTGGTATTAATATATTGCATGTGTTTTCGGCTTTCCTACATTTACAAGTTGCATGTACGTTTGAAACTTAATTTGAATATATATAGTATTAGCGTATGAATTCAAAAGGCTAAGCAGTAAACCATGTGACTCGTCTTGATGATAGTTTGAAAAGAAAGGAAAGTACGTGGACCGAGAAAATACCTCTTTCGGAACACCATGTGTTACTTATGGAGAGTTTCCTTCAACTTCAAATTAGGTTTCACATGAAGGTCAGAAAAACCAAATGAAGCAACAGACATTAACAGAGAAAACGAGAGAGAAAGAGAGAGAGGGAGAGAGAGAGCTGGTAGATAAATTAACATATATCATCCAAATAATATTATTGAATGCTATAAAAAAATAGAAAAAAAAATAATGAAAAAAAACATTAAAGGGTTGGAAGAAATTGAAATTGGGCAAAGGGGTTTTTTTCTGGAGGGAATTGATGGATAATTAGACGGATAGATGGAATTGATGGATTCAATAATGTCATCTCAAGAACCCCAATGAGAAGGGGTTTTGTTGGTTTCTCATAAATGGCCAAAACATAAACAGTGGAGGGGAGCGTATCAGCTTGTGTACTTTGGAGATATTTCACAAAACGATATGGGTCATCCCACGCTAGTACAAGCATGTAAGAAAAAAATATCAATAATTCCATGAGTTAAATGAATGGCCTAGAACCACTATAAACTTTTAAAAACTCTTCTTCTCCTAGTCTTATATTCAAAGCACTTGCACTTCTACTTTTAATAACAAAAAGAACATGTTGTAAAAATAATTTTATGGTCAAAACTTTAATATATATATGTGTGTGTACATATTTTTATTTTATATTTTCTTTTGTTTTCATGGAACAGGGGGCCTAGCTGCATATTAAAGGCTTTCAATGAATCTGTAAAAGCTAGCAGGCTTTAGGTACTATGAATTCTTTGACAAAAAGGCATCCAAACGCATTGAATTCTCCTTAAGAGACTCAACAAGCAATGAGGGTGCAACTTCTCCATACATCCCTGTTGTTACACAGACAAACCCTACCAACCCACCTCCTTACCACAAAAATAAAATAAATAAATAAATATATATATATATATATATATATATACCCAAAAATACACTGCTTCTGAAGAGAATACATGATAAAGCACCAAAAAAACACCAAAAAATATGAAATGATATAATCTATATTAATATTAGTTCCATAGTTTCTCTTGGCAATTTTATGTTGATCACTCTTTTTTTTTTGAACTTGTTTAATTTTTATTTTTCGATCTTATGATCAATTCAAACTCTCGAGCTTTGCCAATCTACTCAATCTTTGAATAAACCTCACAAATTATGTTAATAGTATGGCAAAAAGTATATGAATATGAAACCCACTAGTAATACTAGCTACTATGCACACAACACAAGGAAGTGAAGCGAAAAGCTTGAAATTCATTCTGTATTATATGTCCGTTCAGAAAACTTTAATTACATCATTTTCTATGAACAACTTACCAAAAGCATAAGCCAAAAAAGAAAGAAAAAAGGTTCATAACTCTGAAAGTGAAAACACTCAGAAAAACAACTAATACAATTAACATTTTCTACTATAAACACAAGCCCATAACACAGGGCCGATGGATTTAATAGTACTAGTAGTCTAACACATTACATCTTTGAGAAGCTTGTACCTGCGCGTGGTGGGGCGTGGGGATGGAGCACCGCTGGGGTTCTTTCCCTTCTCGCCGCTATCTTCCCGATCGTGTTGCTTGATTTTGTCGCCGGCGTACTCAGACCGGTTTGACACCGTGTCACTTCCGGCGCCGGCGGATCTTTTCGAAGAGCTTCCATGTCTCGTGCTTTTCCCTTCACTTTGGCACCAATCACACAGTTCAATTGGCTCCGCGTATTCGCTATAATAGTTGCTGCAGTACCTGATCAGTATGGATAAAAGCCGTTCAAATTAGCAATAAAATTTTATAAAGCCCAAAATTCACTTGGGTATTGCGCTTTATATGAAAATCTACACATGACGAACATATGATGATGATGAAGATGATATAACTTGCATATTAATTTCATGGTTTTATGCTATATGGTACATCAATAATAT